>VZQC01000088.1:121178-236982 GCA_009823505.1 Rhizomys pruinosus | reverse complement strand
GTGAGAATGTCTTCTTGTATTCCTTCTCCAGTTGCTTATTGTTGGTGTAATGAAAGGCTACTGATTTTTCTAGGTTAACTTTGTATCCCACCACTTTACTAAAACTCTTAATCATTTCTAGGAGTTTTCTGGTAGAGTTTTTAACATCCCTTAGGTAAACTATCATATCATCTGCAAAGAGGGGTAGTTTGACTTCCTCTTTTCTTAATTTTCCTTTCTTGCCTTATTGCCCTGGCAAGTGTTTCAAGCACTATATTGAAGAGAAGTGGCAATAGTGGACAGCCTTGCTGTGCTTCTGCCTTTAGGGGGAATGCTTCTAACTTTTCTCCATTTAGGATGATGTTGGCTGTGGGTTTCTTGTATATGGCTTTAATTATGTTGAGGAATGTTTCTTCCAGTCAATTCCCTCTAGGGCTTTAAACATGAAGGGATGCTGAATTTTGTCAAAGGCTTTTTCTGAATCAATTGAGATGATCATGTGGTTTTTGTCTTTCAGTCCATTTATGTGTTTTATGATATTTATTGATTTTCATATGTTGAACCATCCCTGCATCTCTGGTATGAATACAACTTGGTCATGATGGATGATCTTTTTGATGTGGGTCTGTATGCAGTTTGCAAGTATTTTGTTGAGAATTTTTGCATCTATGTTCATTAATGAGATGGGTGTATAGTTTTCTTTTTTGGTTATATCTTTGCCTGGTTTGGGTATTAGAGTGATGCTGGCCTTATAGAAGGAATTTGGGAGGTTTCCCTCACCTTGTATCCTTCTGAACAGTTTTAGTAATAATGGCTGTAAGTCCTCTTGACATGTTTTATAGAATTCTGCTGTGAAAACATCTGGGCCTGGGCTTTTTTTAGTTGGGAGGTTTACTATTACATTTCCAACTTCCTCTTATAATATGGGTCTGTTTAAGCTGTCAGTCTCTTCTTGGTTAAGCTTTGGTAATTCCAGGATTTCAAATATTCAACTATTTCTCTTAGGTTTTCAAATTTAGTAGAGTATAGGTTTTTGAAGTAGTCTTGTATGTTTGTCTGAATCGTTTCTCTTTCTGTTGTGATGTTTCCCTTTTCATCACGAATACTATTGATTTGGAGTTGCTCTCTCTTTTGGTTAACTGGGCTAGGGGTCTATCTATCTTGTTTATCCTTTCAAAGAACCAGCTTTTAGATTCATTGATTCTTTGTATTGTTTTCTTTCTTTCAGTTTCATTGATTTCTGCTCTGATTTTTGTGATTTATTCCTGTCCATTGGGTTTAGGGTGCATTTGTTATTGCCTCTCAAGTGTTTTTATCTGCAGTGTTAGTTAATTTATTTGTCCTCTTTCTGCTTTTTTTGTAAGTTATTTTCTTATTTTATTTATTTATTTTAGATGGGGTCTCCCTATAGCACCAGGGGCCTGGAATTCACTCTGTAGACCACACTGGCCTTGAACTCACAGAGATCCACCTGCCTCCGCCTCCCAAGTGCTAGGATTAAAGGCATACACCACCATGCCCAGCTTAAATACAGTTCTTAGCCCCCATGTGAGTGCTGGGAATTGAACTCAGGTCCTCTGCAAGAGCAGTTGGTGCTCAACCACTGAACCATCTCTCCTGGCCCTCTTTCTGATTTTTTAATGTAAGCACTGAGGGCTATAAACTTCCCTCTTAGGAATCCTTTTTATGTATCTCATAGGTTTTGCTGTGTTGTATTTTCTTTTTTGTTTAGTTCCAGGAATTTTTTTAGCCAATGTTTCATTGAAGCTCTGTTCATTTCATACAACCAAGAATGTTTTTATTTCTTTCTTTATTTCTCCTTGACCCATTTATTATTCAGGAGTGTGTTGTTTAGTCTCCATGTGTTCTTGTACATAGTTAGGCTTATTCTGGTGTTGATATTGAGCTTTATTGCACTGTGGTCTGATAGAATGCATGAAATTATTTCAATGTTTTTGTATTTGTAGAGTTTTTTTTCTGTGTCCCAGTATGTGGTTGATTTTGGAGAATGTTTCATGGGGTGCTGAGTAGAAAGTATATTCTCTAGTGTTTGGGTAGAATATTCTGTAGCTATATGTGATGTCCATTTGGTGTATTTTATTGTTCAGTTCAGATATCTCTCTGCTTATTCTTTGTCCAGTTGACCTATCTAATGAGCTCAGTGGGGTATTGAAATCCCCTACTATTAATGTGCTGGGATCAATCTGTGCCTTGAGGTCCTGTAGAATTGTGTTTCTAAAGTTCTATGCACCAGAGTTTGGTGTGTATATATTCATGATTGTGAAATCTTCATGGTTAATTGATCCTTTGATAAGTATATAGTAGCCTTCTCTGTCTCTTTTCATTAGTTTTACTTTGAAGTCTATTTTTTCTGATATTAGAATACCAACTCATCCTTGCTTTTTGATACCACTTGCTTGGAATGTTTTTTCTACCACCTTTTCTCTTTAAGTTGGTGCCTATCCTTGAGGGCAAGATGGGTTTCTTGTAAACAGCATATTGATGGGTTCTCTTTCCTAATCCATTTTCTCAGTCTATGTCTTTTGATTGGGGAGTTTGGCCCATTAATATTTAAAGTTATTATTGAGAGATGTATACTGCTTCCTTTCCTTTATTTTATTTTATTTTATTTTATTTTTTGGTCTTTTTGAGAAAGGGTCTCCCTGTAACTCCGGCTGTCCTGGAACTCACTATGTAGACCAGGCTGGCCTTGAACTCACAAAGATCTGCCTGCCTCTGCCTCCCAAGTGCTAGAATTAAAGGTGTGTGCCACCATGCCCGGCAAGAGATGTATACTGCTTCCTTTTACCTTATTTTCTGTTTGCATTTTTTGGTCTAGGTTTGTATTTCTGCAGTTATATTTTTTTCATTACTCTCTCTAGGTGCTTAGGATAGTTGCTCCTTTCCCTGACCTTTGAATTGCTTCTGGTATTTTCAAAAGGGTTGGTTTGGTTTCCTGGACATGAATTCTTTCTTCTTGTTTATGTCATGCATGATTTTTCTTTCTCCTTCAACTATAATTGACATTTTTGCTGGGTATAGTAATCTGGATTGGCATCTATAGTCATTTAGTACTGGGAATACTTTGGTCCAAGTTCTTCTGGCTTTCATCATTTGCACTGAAAAGTCAGCTGTAATTCTCATGGGTTTTCCTTTATATATAACTTATTGCTTTTCTCTTGCAACCTTCAGTAATTTGTCTTTGTTTTGTGCATCTAGTGTTTTAACTATGATATGGTGTGGGTTATTCCTTTACTGATGTTGTCTATTTGGTGTTCTATGTGTTTCTTGTATTTGTATGGATTTGTAATTTTTCAGTTTGGGCAAATTTTCTTCTGTTATTCTGTTGAAGATCTGATCAATACCTTTGTCCTGGGATTCTTCTCCTTCTTCTGTCCCTATGATGCAGATATTTGATCTTTTCATAGTGTCCCATATTTCCTGATTGTTCCACTCTTGTGATTTTTAAAAATTTTTCATACTCTTTGTTTGAACATTGCAGTTCTTCCACCTTGTCTTCCAGTGTTGATATTCTACTTTCTGTTTCATCCAATCTATTATTGAGCCTTTCTCCCATCTTTTCCTATGAATTAGATGAGTGTGCAATTTCCTTTTTCACTTCATCCTGTGATATTTTTTTTAGTATTTCCAGTTCCCTTTGGAGTTTTTCATTCTCTCCTTCTAGATCCTTGATTTGCTGGTTGGTTTCCTGTTTCATTTCAGCGTGGATTCTTTTCAGTGTTTCCACTTCATTCCTCAGTTTGTCATTCTCTCCCTTCATTTCTTTGAGTATGTCTATTGTCTATTATTGTTCTTTTAAGAGCTGTGTCCTGAGGGGCTGGAGAGATGGCTCAGTGGTTAAGAGCACCAACTGCTCTTGCAGAGGACTGGGGTTCAATTCCCAGCACCCACATGGTGGCTAAGAACCGTCTTTGACTCCAGTTCTAGGCGAATCTGACACCTTCTTCTGACCTCTGCAACATTGCAGACACGGGTGCACCTACCTACATGCAGACGGTACACTCACACACATTAAAAAAATTGTAAAAAAAAAAAAAAAACCCCGTGTCCTGGATTATCTTCAGGGAGAACTCATTGTTGGGGCCTTCTATAGTACTGCTAGATTTTGTTGGGGATTTATTATTTGCTTTTCCCATGTTGTTGATTTTCCTTTGTGCTCTTGGTATGTGGATTTGATTTGTTGTTTATAGTCTGATGTGAAATTCAAGTGCTTCTTCCTTTGGTTGAAGGCCTGTTCCTCTAGGTTGCAAGGTTAGCTGTCTCTTCTGCTACTTTGTGCTCCGAGTCACAGTCTCTGTTCCCATCAGGATGGCCTCAAGGGGGGAGGGGGAGTGTCAGTGGGTTTTGCCCACCCAATCCTGCAGGTGACCATAGGGCCTTACCCGATCCAGTCCAGAGACCCTGCACCTGAAGTGACTGGGCTTGGATGGTCCTGGAATCCGCTGCCAAGAGGCCTGCCATGTCACTCTCCCTACGCAGGAAGCAAAGGCACTAGGATGGTCCTGGAACCCTGCACCGGAAATGACTGGGCTCAGATGGTCTTGGAACCCTGTGCCAGAGGTGCCAGGGTTGGGAAGGGCCTGGAACCCACCTGCCGAGAGGCCCACCCTGTCCTATTTCTTATCTCTTAATTAATTTCTGAGTGTAATTCAAGTATGTCTATGCATGTGCTTTGCAAACTTCATGGAAGAAAAGTATGATATAGATTGTATACATCTTTCAAACAGACTTGGTGGAGCAGCAATAAACAGCCTGTTGTTACAGGAAATGAGTTTTCCTGCTCCACCTGACTAAAAGTTCATATTTTTATTTTGATCATCTAGCATGAGAGTTTGTATCTAAAACACTGGATACCATTTTAAAACACAATACTCTTTCTGAATATAATATTTTCACAGACTTGATTTTGCTACAATTTAGCTTTTCTTCCCAAACGATATCATTCTTCATGTACTCTACCTCTAAATTCATCCTACTTGAGTTCAGGCCATTTACATAACATAGGCCATTCCCTATTTAATTTGCCTCCCAAAGCCTTTTATTTCTAATCTTAAAAATGCTTCATTTAAAAGAAGCATTGAAGGGCATAAATGCATGGAAATGGGACTCGCCCCAAAGTTTCATGTGGAGGCAGATATAAAAGACATCTGTGTGGTAGTAATCCAGGAATCAGATTACTCGACTTGTTCTTGCTTTTTCAAGGATGAAAGAAGGAAAGAAGGTAACCATGGAAATGTTCCTTCTAAAAACACAGATCTTAAACAAATCTCCAAAGCCTAGAAGCACATGGGTAGCCAGGAGCTCCCGTCTTCCAACATAGAACTCAGCATCACCATGACAGAGTGGCTGATAGGAATCCTTTCCAAAACAGAAAGAGAAGTCCCACTAAGACACTGCCTTTTGATTTTACTGCAAGCAAGATGCCTTTATTCTATGAAGAAAATGCTGTCAGCAACTATGGAAATGTCTAAATTTTATTTATTTATTATTATTGTGTGTGTGTGTGTGTGTGTGTGTGTGTGTGTGTGTGTAGGCACAAGCTTGGCTGTAGGTCACTGAAGGTTTTGGGATCTAACTCGGGTCACCAGGCTTATAAGGCAAGCTCCTTTACCTACTGAGCTAGCTTGCCAGACCTAAATTTTCTAGTGACCTAGATTCAGTCACTGTTGGGTGCATTGGATAACTTTTATGGTTGAAATAAGGGCAATCTTCTTTTTTTTTGTCTTTTCGAGGCAGGGTCTCCCTGTAGCCCCAGATGTCCTGGAACTCACTCTGTAGACCAGGCTGGCCTTGAACTCACAAAGATCCGCCTGCCTCTGCCTCCCAAGTGCTAGGATTAAAGGCGTGCGCCACCACACCCGGCTAGGGCAATCTTCTTATAAAGGATATAGATCTGTTTTAAATTTAATTAGAAGTGATGAAGATTTGGATTAATTCATATGGTAACATAAATAAGCAGCTAAAGTAGGAACTCACAATACTGAGATTAATAATAAAAATATTTATTAAACACCTATCATAAACAAATTATAGTCAAAAGCTAGTGTAACAGCTGTCAAACAAAAAATAGACAAAATCCCTGATTCTCTAGAACTTAACATCTAATTTGGTGTCCAATGATTAAAGTAAAAGAAATAATTATGCAGGGGATGGCGGAGAGTGAACACAAGCAAAGCATAATGAGACAAGTATCAAAATGGAATAATAAAACCCAATATTTTATACACAGACTTAAAAACTAATGAGAAAGGAAGCAGCTATTAAGTAGTGAAAAGAAATAAAATAGCAAGCACAAAAGGATGCTTCTAAGTTAGGGTGAGAGGTGACTTCAGTCTGGATGGTCCCTGAAAATGGGCCCTTGAGCTAGGCTTAAATGCTGGAGTGGACCATGTGGAAGCAGGAGGTTCTAAGCAGAAGACCAACAAACACAATGGTTTTGAAGCAGGAATAGGCTCCAAGAATTTCTGGAAAAGGTGGTGTGCAAGACAGACAGGCATGAAGGAAACTGATTTATGAAGTATAAAGAACACAAGAAGAAAACAGTCTGTTTTCATGATAAATTTCTGTTATTTCCCATTTCTAAACAGTGCTTTTTTAAAATTTTTATTTATTTTTGTATGTGTATGACTGTACTGTCTGCATGTAGGTTTGTGCACCTGTGTCGTGCAATGCCGCGGAGGTCAGAAGAGGGTGTCGGATTCCCCTGGAACTGGAGTTCTCCTGGAACTGGAGTTACAGACAGTTCTTAGCCGCAATGTGGGTGCTGGGGATCGAACCTGGGTCCTCTGCAAGAGCAGTCGGTGCTTTTAACCGCTAGGCTATCTCTCCAGCCCCGTTATTTCCCATTTCTGACAGAGATGGTTGAGCCACCTCATCCTCTAACCTACACTTATCAAACAGATGTTTCAGAATATAAAGAAATAATTCTAACACCTGTGGTCCCAGCACTCCAAAGGCTGAGGCAAGCAAATTATGAATTCAAGGCCAGCTTGGGACTACAAGTGAGACAGTGTCTCAAAACAAAACAAAACAATGCATGAACACTGAAGTGTCAATGTAACAACTAATGTATTTTCTGTACATATTTTTTTTAAATCCTTCCTTTCTCCTCCTGCCCCTTCTTTCTGTGTATTAAAGCACTAAAAATAATCTAATGAAAAAAATGACCTCTGCCAAACATGGTCAAACTGAAATGGGTGTTGAAACAGTGAAGCTTGGAATGTTTCTGGTATGCTCAGCCATGCTCAGTGTGCGATGGAACATGTTTTCTGGTATGCTCAGCCGTGCTCAGTGTGCGATGGAACATGTTTCTGGTATGCTCAGCCATGCTCAGTGTGCGATGGAACATGTTTCTGGTATGCTCAGCCGTGCTCAGTGTGAGATGGAACATGTTTCTGGTATGCTCAGCCGTGCTCAGTGTGCGATGGAACATGTTTCTGGTATGCTCAGCCGTGCTCAGTGTGCGATGGAACATGTTTCTGGTATGCTCAGCCGTGCTCAGTGTGCGATGGAACATGTTTCTGGTATGCTCAGCCGTGCTCAGTGTGCGATGGAACATGTTTCTGGTATGCTCAGCCGTGCTCAGTGTGCGATGGAACATGTTTCTGGTATGCTCAGCCGTGCTCAGTGTGCGATGGAACATGTTTCTGGTATGCTCAGCCGTGCTCAGTGTGCGATGGAACATGTTTCTGGTATGCTCAGCCGTGCTCAGTGTGCGATGGAACATGTTTCTGGTATGCTCAGCTGTGCTCAGTGTGCGATGGAACATGATTCTGGTATGCTCAGCCGTGCTCAGTGTGCGATGGAACATGTTTCTGGTATGCTCAGCCATGCTCAGTGTGCGATGGAACATGTTTCTGGTATGGCTCAGCCGTGCTCAGTGTGCGATGGAACATGTTTCTGGTATGCTCAGCTGTGCTCAGTGTGCGATGGAACATGTTTTCTGGTATGCTCAGCCGTGCTCAGTGTGCGATGGAACATGTTTCTGGATGCTGCTGCTAGTGTGCATGGAACAGTTCTGGTATGCTCAGCTCGTGCTCAGTGTGCGATGGAACATGTTCTGTCTCAGTGTGATGCGTTCATGCTACGTGCTCAGTGTGCGATGGAACATGTTTCTGGTCATGCTCAGCTCGATGCTCACTGCAGTGCGATGGAACATGTTTCTGGTATGCTCAGCCGTGCTCAGTGTGCGATGGAACATGTTTCTGGTGTATGCTCAGCCGTGCTCAGTGTGAGATGGAACATGTTTCTGGTATGCTCAGCTGTGCTCAGTGTGCGATGGAACATGTTTCTGGTATGCTCAGCCGTGCTCAGTGTGCGATGGAACATGTTTCTGGTATGCTCAGCCATGCTCAGTGTGTGATGGAACATGTTTCCAATGACCTTTGATTCATTTATGAACATCGATTTGCATAAGGATTTCAATCTTTTTTTTTTCAGGTGAACAAAAGCCTGGAAAAAAATTTAAAGAAGTTACAACGAAGAACAAATAAAAGTTATTAATCAGGAGAGCTGGGTGTGGTGGCTCATGCCATTAGTTTCAGCACCAGGAGACAAAGGCTGACAGACCTCTCTTAGATGGCGGCCAGCCTGTTCTACATAGTGAGTCCTAGGCCAGCTGGGGCTATAGGGAGACCCTATCTCTAAATGACCAAAAAAAGTGTTATTAATCAGGAAACTCCTTTAAATTTGGACTTATAAAGCATCCTACTATTACCATTAATTCTGCAGTTGTTATGGTTTTAAGATCTACTTCCTTCAGTGATTTTAGACAAGATGCTTGAGAACATATCCTAAACACAGAAGACTTCCAAATGAAGAAAAGAATGGATCATGGTCTATGCAGGGAGCATGCTGCTATGGTTGGAGTATGTCCTGCCACAAAAGCAGGGGCTGGGGGGCTGGAGAGATGGCCTAGCAGTTAAGAGAGCCGACCGCTCTTACAGAGGACCGGGTTCCATCCCCAGCACCCCACATGGCGGCCAAGAACCGTCCGAAACTCCAATTCCAGGAGAAATCAATTCCAGGGACATCCGATACCCTCTTCTGACCTCCGCGGCACTTGCACGGCACGGGTGCACAAAACTTGCATGCAGACAGTAACTTCATACACATACAGGAAATAAATAAAATTAATAATAAAATAATAATAAAAAAAAAAAAGCAGGGGCTGGAAGCTTAATCCTCAATGAAACAGAGTTGGAGGTGGAGCCTAAAAGGAAGTGCTTTGATTATGAAGGCTCCACTCTCACAAATGGATTAATGTTGGTCTTAAAAGTGCTTCCAGCCGCCAGTTTGATCTCTTGCTTTTTGTCTACCTTTAAAGTATTCTTTCTATAGTCATGGGTAAGATACAGCAAAAAGGCTCACATCGGATGTAGCTCCTCAACCTTGGACTTTCCAGCCTCTGTAGAGTTAAATCCATGTTCATTATAAATTACTCAGTCTTTGGTGTTTTGCTATTACAACACAAAACAGACATTCCCAGAGCCTCTTTCAAGAAAGGTGGGAATGTAGCTCAGTGGTAGAAAGCTTACCTAGCAAAAGGCCTTGGGTTTTATGCTCAAAACCAGAGAGAGAAAGGGGGGGGGGGCTTGCTCCTGCCCACAGGGAGGGAGTTCAGAACAGATCACAGAGAGGGCATAAAGGCATAATCATATGAACCTGATACAGGACAACTGAACCAAGCAATATAAACTCCAGAGAGATGTTATCAGGCAGCATCACAGCCCTGTTCTGGTATCCTACTTCACTCCTTCTTTTGAAAGTGTCAATCCCTCAAATCAATCTTATACACCAAACTCAGAGTCTTCTTTAGAAACTTTAACCTGTATTAGTGATTCATCTTATCAGGCAATAAATATATATTATATATATATGTATATGTATACTTTTACTTTATTATATATTATATATATTTGACATGCCTTTTGGACACTTCTACCCTAAGTATTAACTGTGGTTACCCCCTGCAGAGTAGAGTCAAGAAGAACCTTCTGCATTTAGTTTATACCTAAAGTTCACCCAGTACGACATGAGATGGAAGCATAGACAACCCAAATCTCAGTTTTCAAGTATAGATGGTAACTCTGTAGCATGAATATAAAATAATTAAAAATGGAAAACTTGATTATTGTGTTAGTCAAACTTTGTTGCTGTGATAAATGCAGAAGAGGAAGAGTTCTAGAGAAAGGATTTCATTTGGTTCACAGTCTCAGAGGTCCAGTCCATTGCTGTCTGTCTGTCTTCCTCACTTTAGGCTGTAGGTGGATGGAATATCATGGCAGCACAAGTATGTGCAGAGGCTGCTTAGGTCCTGGCAGTTGGAAACAGACTAGTATATTCAAATTTTGAACCTATCAGTGGATTAAGCATTGACACGTCAGAGCCCTCCAGATGTAGTTATTCTTGGATGTCCTTCAAGGACACTATGAGGAGTGCTTCAGTAACCTAGGTATCTCTCAGTCCGTTGACAGTCGGGATTACGCACTATTATTATCACAGATTATTGGGGGTTTATGGATTTTTATTTTGAGACAAGGTACTATGCAGCCCTGGCTGGCTTGGAATAGGATGTGTATAGACCAGGCTAGCCTCAAACTCACAGAGATCTGCCTGTCTCTGCCTCCCAAGTGCTGGGACTAAAAGTGTGCACCACCACACTCGCTATCAAGTTTTTTTAGTTTAGTTTAGTTTTAGTTTTACGTTGATGAATGTTTTGCCTGCATGTATGTAAATACATCACATGTGTGCTTGGTGCGGAAGGAGGTCAGAAAAAAAGGGATATGACCCCGTGGAACTGGAGTTTAAAACAGGTGTTAGCCTCCATATGGATGCTGGGAACTGATCCTGGGTCCTCTGGAAGAGCAGCCAGTGCTCTTAACTGCTGAGTCATCTACTCAACCTTCATTATTGTGTTTTTGAGACAGGTCTTACACTGTAGCCCACCTGGTCTGGAACTCACTATATGGTCCAAACTGGCTGGCCTGGATGTCACAAAGTTTTCCTGCTTTAGCCTGTTGAGTGCTGGTATTACAGATGTAAGCTACAATATCCAAATTTAACTGTCACATTTATTAATATTTAAAACTTTGTTGTTCATCAAAATATATTTGCATGATATAAAAAACTAATTACAAATGAGAATACATTTAGATTTCACATAACTGATAATATCATCAATATTCCAAGAACTCCAATTAATAAAGAGCAGACAAAAAGAACAATAGGCAAAAATATGAAAAGTCATTTTGAGAAAACACATGTGACCAATAAGCATTTGGAAAGCTAAGTCTTGCTAGTGGCAAAAGAAGTGTCACTCAAGACAAGAGTAAGGTAGCCAGACATGGCGGTGCAGTCCTCTAATCCCAGTACTTGGGAGGCAGTAGCAGGCAGATCTCTTGTGAGTTCAAGGCCAGCCTGGTCTACATAGTGAGTTCCAGGCCAGCTGGGACTACATGGAGACCCTGTCTCAAAAAGAAAAACAAGCAAACAAAATAAAACTATAAGGTAATATTGACTCTTATCAACATGAGAGTACTGAATAGCACATAAGATGTTGATCACAGAATCTTTTATCCAGCCCATTAGATTCTAAACTGGTCCAAACTCTTTTGGAAATACTTAGTCATAGATACTTGTGGAGCTAAACAGGCCTGTTAGGTGTTCTCTTTGCTTTAACGCCACCTCCAACCCAATCGTTGCTTAAGCACAGTGGAGGACTAGAGTAAGCTTAAAACAACATTAACAGAAGACCAGAAAATAAATCCTGACATAGTCACACCATTAAATGATATTCAAAGGCTTACTTGTCTTGCAAGACTGTATATAACACAATTTTCTTTCTTTTTTTCTTTCTTTCTTTCTTTCTTTCTTTCTTTCTTTCTTTCTTATTTATTTATTTATTTATTTATTGTTACGTGTATGAGTGTACTGTCTGCATGTAGTTGATGCACCCGTGTTGTACAATGCCACGGAGGTCAGAAGAGGGATTCTCTTCTGACCGTTGGATTTTCCTGGACCTGGAGTTAAAGACAGTTCTTAGCTGCCATGTGGCTGCTGGGAATCAAACCTGGGTCCTCTGCAAGAGCAGTTGGCACTCTTAACTGCTGAGCCATCTCTCCAGCCCCCACAATTCTTTTCTAAGGTGTGATCTGGCATGTTCAACTGGTATGGCTGTAGACTGATTTTGGTTTGGTTTAAAAAGAAAACAGAACTAAAACAAAAACTTTAAATAACATTTTAGGAAACATAGAGGAAAATAAACCATGTAGCTCAATGGAATAAAGGATGCCCCAAGTGCAGAAGTTTGAGCACTGCACAACATGGTCAGACGGGGTCAGTAGGACAACTGACTGTTGAACTGGATGGAAGCTTCATGTGGATAGTGAATGCTCCGTGAACTGGAGGCTATGGTTCTCTGTTTCAGTGTACCACATAAGGGACATGTTTAAAAGGCACAAATAAAAACCAAAAACAATAATCTCAGATTATTTTTCCCCTTAAGACACAGGTATTTTACAAGGGAAAGATCGAAAAGGAAATCTGGCCTCCTTAACTTTCTTGAGAGTGAGGCAACACGAGCTACTGAGTAATCCTCACTATTTGTTTTCTACTTGTTTGTTTCTGGCTGGCACAGAAAATGCAAGTAATATTTCCATGCTACAAAGCCAGTTAATCACATGCTTCCAGAATTCAAACTCTGAATACTGACTGAGGATCAAACATTTAATCACCGGGCTATCTTTGATACCTCAGTCCTTGGGAAACAATAAAACCCACATTAGATCACACTAGACAATCTAGAAATGAAGTAAAACTGTAATCATTGAGCATGTTTGCCCTTCCTCTTTAAAGACTTCAATTAAGTTTACAAGCTGGGTCAATGGCTGCTGAGATTACACGGTAAGAACAAATTTACACTGGTCCTTTGCTGCCCTCTGATGGAAGATGTAAGAAGATGCACAAAAGTTCCAGCCGGTAACTACAGGCATGTTTGCCATAGCTACCAAATCCAGGATCCTAGTTGTACACGTAGATGACATTTTAGAAGAATGAACTTAAGACATAGGAGGGTTATAATGAATGTTTGTAGAAATGAATTGCAAACTCTACTGAATGTCTGACAGTCACGTAAATGAGTGGTCACAACAAAATAAGCTTTTTTTTTTTAACTGAAATCTAAACGAAAAAAAACCTGAAATCTAACAAATAGTGAAAGAGGTTCAAGGGTTTTTTTTCTAATTTCCTTCTCTTTAGTTAGTCTCTTTTGTCTCTGTCCGTAATCCCTCTGGGGGGGCGGGTACCAAGAGATTGAACTCTGGAATAGCCTAATCAGTTCTCAACAAAAATCTGTGAAGGACCTACGTATTAGATAGCTACCACCATTTCAAACAGGCTGGAGAGCTGGCTCAGTGGTTAAGAGCATTGGCTGCTCTTGCAGAGGACCTGGGTTCAATTCCCAGCTAACATGGCAGCTAACAACGTCCATAATTCCAGTTCCAGGTGCAGGTATTGCACAACATAGGCTCACACACATGCAGACAGTACACCCATATACATAAAATTAAAGTAAAAGTAATAAACATACATGTGGATATGCTGACTGCTGAAATGTCCCCCAAAGCTGAGGGTTTGGTTGCCAGCTGATGGATAGGCTGCTAGGAAGTGACTGGGCCATATGGGCTCTCATCACCGCATTAATCCATTGATGGGCTCACAATTAGGTTTGTTGGAAGTGATAGAAATTTCTGAGGTGGGATGTAGTGAAGGCAGTGGGTTCTTGGGGAGTATGTCCTTGTGGGTTACTGCTTGTAACCTTTTCCCTTCTCTTGACTTCCCCTTTGCTTCCAGCTACCAAGAGAGAAGTAGCTTTGTTCTGCTACACTTTCTCCATACAATACTCTACCATAGGTTCAGAAACAAGGAGCTAAGAAACCCATAAAACCATGAGGCAAAGAAAACATTTGGCCCTATATTAATTTATTTTCTTGTTGCTGTGATGGAATAATGGGAAAAAGCACCTTAAAAAAGAAAGGGTCTAATTTGACTTAAAGTTTGAGATTACAGTCCATCGTAATGCAGAAGTTGTGATGATGTGCTTGAGGTAGCTGGTCACATTGCATGGGCAGTCAGGAACCAGAGACAGCTGGGCGCCTTTAATCCTAGCACTTGGGAGCAGAGGCAGATGGATCTTTGTGAGTTCAAGGCCAGCCTGGTCTACAGAGTGAATTCCAGAACATCTGGGGCTATAGGGAGACCCTGTCTCAAAAAGACCAAAAAAGAAACCAGAGACAGACTGTGATCAGCTCATTCTCTCCTTTATATCCAACCCAGGTTACCAGCCCATGAAATGCTGTTGTCCATGTTTAAAGTGGCTATTCCTACGTCAGTTAATTTACAAAATTCCTCATAGACCTGCCCAAAGGCTCGTTTCCATGGTGATTCTAAATCTTGTGAAGTTGACTGTCAAGATTAACCATCAAAAGTCCACTCCTAGTCAACCTGTCATGTAAACACTTCACTTTAAAGTATAACTTTCCATCACTTGTGGCTTTTGGCTATCGCATAACACAAAATGCATTCAAGCCAACTTCAAAAGTCTTCATAATCCTTAAGGGTTCCACCACTGCTCAAGAATCCAAAGTCTTTTCTGATATTCAAAGCAACATCTTAACTGTGAGCCCCAATATATCAAAAACACAAGTTACAGGGGCTGGAGAGGTGGCCTAGCGGTTAAGAGTGCTGAGTGCTCTTGCAGAGGACCTGGGTTCGATCCCCAGCACCCACATGGTGGTTCCAAGGGAATCTGACACCCTCTTCTGAACTCTGTGGCATTGCTTGACATGGGTGCACAGACCTACATGCAGACAGTACATTACACATAAAAAATAAATAAAAATTTTTTAAAAAACGCAAGTTACAGAGTAAACATTCTCTTTCCAAAAGGGAGAAATGGGGCATAGGAAGGAAAGATTGGACCAAGGAAAGGCTGAAACTCAGTGGAACAAACACCAAATCTTGCTCCTCCATGTCCCTATTCCAGGACTCATGATGTAGCCATCTGGGCAACAGAGGGCTTGGGTGGTCCTGTCCCTCTGGCTCTGCTGCCTGCAGCACACAGGGATCCACTTTTCACATGCAGATTTCCTCAGCAGACTATCCATGGTCCTGGCATATTCCACATCCTAGGGTCTGTATTATAACTTAAGCTTCACCTTCTACAGCTCCATGCTATCGATTCTCAGGGCCTCTGGTGAAGAGACTCCAACTCTGCCATACAGTGCCTGGCCACAGATGCTCTCTGACCTGTGGTCCAGAATTCTATGACTCTCTCAGTCCTCAATCTTTTGGGCCTACAAAAGCAGTACCCTGGACTGGAGAGATTGCTCAGTGGTTAGAGCACTGACTGTTCTTGCAGAGGACCCAGGTTTGAGTCCCAGCACCCACTTGGGGGCTAAGAACCATCTTTAAGCCAGGCATGGTGGTGCACATCTTTGATCCTAGCATTTGGGAGGCAGAGGCAAGTGGATCTCTGAGTTCAAGGCCAGCCTGGTCTACAGAGTAAGTTCCAGGCCAGCTGGGGCTATAGGGAGACCCTGTCTCAAAAACACAAAAAGACCAAAAAAAAAAAAAAAAGCAGTACCATAAAAGCAGTACCATGAAGATGACACTCCCAAGTTCTGCTGCCAGCTTGGAGCGGAGCCTGGTCCCCTTGGCAGAGTTGTGTTACTACTGTTCTCTGTCTTGATAGGTATTTTCAGGTCCTTGCCCTCTTGTTCAAAGTAGTACAAGAAAAGAACTCAATAGCAAGGAATTTTATTCTGAAGCAAAGTGAACATGTCAGATATACTACAAGAGAACAATGGGCTTTAATTGAGATTTGAGTTACTCAAGACTACCTGAATACTGCCCAGGGCTTCCTTTTTGTAGATCCAGAAGGAACTGGTTGCTAAGGGATGGAGTACAGTTTTCTGTATTGACTGACAGGCTTGGGTTATGTAAGCCTTTCTCACGATGCATCTGATTTCAATCATATGGAAAATAGGGGTTTCCCCCAAACCTTCATTTTTGAGGACATGATTATCCTTAATATGCATGCACCCAAGGGGCTGGAGAGAGAGCCTAGTGGTTAAGAGCGCCGACTGCTCTTGCAGAGGAGCTGGGTTTGATCCCCAGCACCCACATGGCGTCTGAGAACCGTCTGTAACTCCAATTCCAGGAGAACTCCAGTTCCAGGGGAATCTGACACCCTCTTCTGACCTCCGCAGCATTGCATGACATGGGTGCACAAACCTGCATGCAGACAGTACATTCATACACATAGAAAATAAATAAATAAAATTTAAAAAAATATGTATGCACCCAAAACCAATCTAGGTAAGACTGACCCACTTGCCCCTAGTTTCAGGCTATGTGAAAGTTTTGCCTAAGCAAATAGGCCAGATCAGACCAAATTAATAATGAACAAACATAGCTCTATTGGTGCAGCTCCTGGGCAAGTTTCACCAGTCCCAGAGAATGGGGCCAGAGAAGTTGTGCCTAGGCCGGGAGGAGGGGGGTCTTATAGGTCCGGGGATCGAGACAAGATGACATGCTGGGTAGGAGCTGGTTTGGCCCAAGTATGGTTACAGTCTGAACACTTAGGTGGGCACTTAGGTGGACTACATCAGTTCTCCAGAAGGTGGAACTGGGCTTTTGGTGCCATCCCTTTTTTCAGAGCTTTCCAGCACAGTCAGGGTGGAGGAAGTGCTGGGGTGATGGGATGAGGGACAGAAGTGCTGGGGAAACAGGGACTACCCAGCCTGCATGAGGACGAGCCAGGGGCCCATGACCTAACATCCCAACTTCTTTTGTTGTATGGGTGCTGGTTCAGAACTGGCTACTTCCTGCTGACATGGGACAATGTGGGGAGGGGGAGTCAGGAGTTGGTAGGCTTGTGCTCAAAGGGAAGTATGGTTGACAGAGCATTTGATTAACCACCACTATAGAAACCTTGAAGATTTGCTCCTGGAGGAAGCAAAGGAGATAGAGAGCAAAGAGAAAAGACAGGCAAAGGAGGATGAGGGGTCCCAAAAAGGGGAGACGCCACGAAAGCCTCTGGAGCGACTCGATCTAAGTTTCTACCAGGCCCAACTCATTGGTGTAGTAGCAGCACTCCTCTCCCAGGAACAGGCAGGTGCCCCTTTGGTCAGCTGTGAGGAGGTCCAGTGCCCTGTGATTCTGCAACGTGACCTGGGCCACCAAGGTGATCTGGCGTTACAGAGAGGCCAAGGACTCCACAGAGTCCCCAGTGACTTTCTGGATTTATTCAGACAGCCCTTTAGTAACAATAAACAAGTATGCTAAGGCATCCATGCTCAGGCCAAGTGACACCAGAGATGAAGCTGTTGTGATGTCCACCATCACTGAGAGAAAAACTGTACAATATGCCTGGCCCCAGCTGGGCTCAGGAGCCGGAGAGGAAATCATGGCAAATTCAGCCTACCCACAGAGTGTTAGCTGTGGGACCAGTGTCACCGGGAGGCACAGAGAAAAGGGAGAGGTTCTGGATGAGAAATTTTTAGATAGAGTCCCATTACACTAGAAGAACATTCCCAGGGGTGCCAGATGACTGTTGATGGTGAATTAGTGGTGTTGCAAAGAAGGGGTGAGCCCATGTAACAAAAGGAGAACTGAGTGTCCACAGAGTCCAAGAAGAAGAGAATCCCCTGGATCGGAGGCAGGGGTGATTGCTTTGAGGTAGGAAGGACCTCAAAGGGTGTTGTGAGGGGTACTGCGTCAAAGGGAGGGTGACCCGGGGTGGCACAGAGGAACCAGTGACTGAAGTTAGATAAGCCTGAGAGGCTGAATAAAGCCACCCCTTCCTGAACCAGGCCAGGCCAGAAGGGCTTATCCCATGGCTCACCTGGGACTGGATAGACTCCTCCCGTTGTTTGATGGTCTTGGCGAGGTTAACTATGTCCTGCAGTTTGACCGAGAGAATGCATGTGTAAGAGCACCAGATTTTGATCTCTTCACATGGATATGAGTATGTGAAACATGGATATATTTTGCCTATCACTCCCTTGACCCAGGAATCATCCCAAGGGTCCTTGATATTAGTGTGCTTCTGGGAAGGGTCTTTTTCCAAGACATATTTTATACGAAGAGGTGAAAGCCTCTGAGGGCAACATCATAGCATTGGTCTCCCTTACACTAGTCCAGGTGCAATAATGCTGTGGACGACCCCCATTTTTTGTCCCACTGGGTGCAGCGGGCCTCATATTTTTGGTTGTAGTTGAAGCAGAGATGAGTCTCTGGCTCAAATCTTCCCTCCAAGCATTTAAAGGTGGGTATTGGTATAGAAACGAGGCCTTGGCATCCCTGAGGGGAGCAATCCTCCTGTCCTGTGGAGGATGTATGAACACCTGTTTCATCCGACCATGTCTCCTGGACACAGAAATGCCAGCAAAAGCCTGGGGAGGATGTCTGGTTACTTATTCCCAGAAGACCCAGGAATATTATTACCAGGGGGGATTTTAGAGAACCAGAGGGTGGTGGGTCCTGGCCTCCGGACAGACCAGTCATCCAGGACAGGTGTTCTCCTGAGCCTGGATAGGTGGTACCAGCACCGATGTCCCAGGAGTTTAGCCGCTGAAGAGGTGGTGAGGACCATGATGTAAGGTGACGTCCATCTAGGATCTAGAAACTTGGGAGATAATTACTTGAGGAGTTCCCAGTCTCCTGGGGGAAGGTAGGTGGGCTTGGTGGTGGCCAAGTCTGCTGACATGGGGGCAAGGAGGTAGTTGTAGGCATGTGAATGTAGGAAGGTCCACAGGATGGAGAGGTATGGAAGGTAGCTGGCCAGTGGGGAAGTCAGGGCCAGCAGGTGTTGGTTGAGGAGGAACAGCTGTCCATATAGGAGCTCAAAGGGGCTAAGGCCTGTGGGGGAGTGTGGGGTAGCTCTGAGGTGGATGAGAGCAATAAGGAGAAGGGAGGCCAGGATAGCCTAAACTCAACAGAGAGCTTAGTGAGTTGCTGCTTGATGAGGCCATTGGCCCTTTCTACCTTTCCTAATGACTGTGAGCAGTACAGAATATGAAGTTTCCAAGAGATGTTTAAAGCTTCAGGGACAAGCTCGATGACCTTGGAAGTGAGGGCTGGATGGCTGCAGCACGCCAAACCTAGGAATGATGTGTTCAAGGAGTGTTTGGACCACCATGTCTGCTGTTTTCCTGGAAGTGGGAAGTGCCTTGGTGCACTCTGTAAAGGTGTCAACAAGGGTTAGGAGACAGTGGGGCTTTTTATGAGTTGGCATATGGGTGAAGTCAGTCTGTCATTCTTAGTCCGGTTGGCGTCCTCAGAGCTAGTGTAGGGGCTGGCATATTTGGAGAGTTCCCTGTGTATTGGCCCTGGAGAACATCTAACAGGAAGAGTGGACCTGTAAAATACAAGTTCAAAGTTTGGGGGGATCAAAGAGAGGCTCTAAGTAGTGGAATAAAGCCTTGGGTCCAATGTGTAGGGTTTGTTGGATGTCAGAAATGAGAAACTGGGATCTGGAAGGGAAGAAAAGGGGTCCATAAAGGTGAACTAGGACAGGCTGGGGGTGGGTAGTGGTCACCGAGGTGGAGATATCCCAGACTTGGGGCTGACCGGATCCAGGAGGGGTAGGGACAGGGCAGTCTAGTGTAGGGATCTGTGAGGGGAAGAAGAAGATGGGAATCAGGAGAGGTTATGGGGGCCAGGGAGAGGGTGGCCACAAAGCAGCTGAGGATATCATGGCCAAGTAGAGGCATCAGACCCGAAAAGAATGAGAGAAAAATTGTCCTGCCAGGGTGCAGGGAAGAGGTAAAGTCCTAGGCAGGAAAGAGCAGGTCCTGTCCACCCCCCATGATGGAGATCAGCGAGGGGACCATGTGTCTCCAGTGGGAAATCAGAACAGAGAAGGGAGCCCTGTATTCACCAGGAAAGTGATGGGCTTACCTGCTACCTGGAGCATTACCCTGGGCTCAGAGTGGGTGATAGGAGTCTCCGAGTCAGGGTGCCGTCAGTCCTACACCAGGCCAAGGAGCTCGAAGGCTGAAAAGGTCTGAGGTGCCTGTGCTGGTGGGGCTGGACCTCTATGTGGCAGCACAGAGGATGAGCCCACATGGGGAGCAATCTGTCTTCCAATGGCCCTGTTGCTGCCAGGTGGGGCACAGCTTGGTGGGCGGCTGGGGATTAGGGCAATCCTGGGCCCTGTGACCTTCCTGGCCACATTTGAAACAGAACCCTGGCAGAGTTGACTTCATGCTGGCCCCAGAATGATGGTCCCTCTGTGGGAGTGCCATTGGCCTGAGGGCAGCTACCAAGGCTTGGACTGCAGCCTTATGTTGTAGCTGAGCCTGTTGGGAAGATTTTTTTTTTTCAGATTTTTTTTTTTGCGGATATCTGGAGAAAACTGATAGATAGAATGAGTAGCCAGGGGACCATAAACCCCACTTGGGAAGTCAGGTTGAGGTAAGTATACTGAATGTTCTCCTATGGTTGATTGAGAAAAACAGGCAGGTTTGCATCAGTCTGCTGTGTGACTTCTCAGAGCTTATCAAAGTTAAGAACTTTGTTTGAGACCATCTCCATACCCCGAGGGAGGCAGTAGACCATAAGTTTCCTCCTCTGGTGGCCATTTTGTCCCTGTTGATAATTTTAATTTGGTTCCTTAAGCAGTACCTCCAAAGCACCCACTGGGACTGTATTGTCCACCAGGTGGGTCTGGTCTGTGTACTGTCTAGCAGCTGCCTGAACTCCTGAACTCATTCTCACTCCTCAGGGGTGAGAATGGAAGCTACGGTGACATAGAGGCCATGTCAGGTCAAATCATAAGTTTGGGAAAGATAGAGAAACTCTTTGATATAGGCAGATGGATTAGCAGAAAAGAAGCCCAATCACTGTTTAATCTGGGAGAGGTCATGGAGGGAAAAAGAGACATGTACCTGAACAATACCCTCATTTCCAGCCACCTTTCGGAGGGGTCAGAGGAGAGCAGGGGTGTGTGCCGTGACTGTGTATGAGAAGCTACAGGGGAGGACTCAGGGGGAGTAGGCCAGTGTGAGGATGGAGACCAGGGTGTAGATTGTGGCAGTGAAGAAGAGGGAGGGGCAGGCAGAGCTTGGGGGGATAGGCAGGTGACTCAGGTGGCTCAGTCAGAGGGAGGTCTCAGGGTCTGAATCCTCAGAGGAAAGAGCATTGGGAGGCATCATAACCCTGGCCAACAAGACCTGAGCTGTCGAGCACAGGCTACAGAGGGAGGGGCAAGAGCACAAGTCCCAAAAACCCTGACCATAAGGGAGTGCAGACCATTTACCTATATGTGGACAGAAGGTTTCCAGATATGGAAGATTTCAAAACTGAAAGTGCAAAAAAAAAAAAAAAAAGAAAAAAGAAAAAAAAAAGAAATCGAAAGTGCCCTCTGGTGGCCATTGTGACACTTATCTAAAGTGCACTGTGGCCAGGCCATAGAACAAAAGAAAATCAGGCGTTTTGGGCACAAGGACCAGGAGAGTCCCAATTTAGATAAGTTTCATAGCAGACACCCCAGAGGTGTCTGAGGATTGAGTTTGGACCCAGAGTTGTCCATTAGCAAGCCTGTGCAGGAGACCAAAGACTAGGACAAGGTGTCACCTGCAGTACCCTGGAGCAGTGGAGTTGGGGCAGCCTTGGGAGAGATGTCTCCCAGTCCAACAAGGCTCCCCAGAACAGAGACTATCTCTATAAATGGAATGGGCTTGACCTGGTGTGACTTCATCAATAGAAAGGGGTCTGGGGACCCTGGGCCCAGAGAGGCACCTGGTACCTCTCAGGCAGTGGCTGGGAACAGGCGACTTACCCCAAATTGAAAGCTGATTGCATCTGTTGCAGAGAGGATTGGTCCCAAAGTGGCTGGGGCCCGGCCCAGAAGGCTAGGGGCTCAATTCCTCTGGGGTTTTGGCACCAGATGAAAGGTTCGCCAATGCAAAGAGGCCAGATCAGACCAAATTAATAACAAACAAACACACTTTTATTGGCACAGCTCCCAGGTGAGGTTCACCAGTCCCAGAGAGTGGGGCCAGAGAAGTTGTGTGCCCAGGCTAGGGCAGAGAGGTCTTATAGGTTCAGGGGTGGAGGAAAGATGACATGCTGGTGAAGAGCTGGTTTGTGTCCAAGTACAGTTACAGTCTGAGTGTTTGGGTGGTCACTTAGGTGGGCTACATCAGCTCTCCAGAATACAGAACTGGGCTTTTGGTGCTATCCCTTTGTTCTGGGCTTTCCAGTGCAGCCTGGGTGGAGGGAGTGCTGGGGCAATGGGATGCAGGAACAAGGAAGTGCTGGGGCAATCAGGGTCTTTCCAGCCTGCATAGGACAAGTCAGGGCCCCCAACATAACAATATGCTTTGTGATATGTGTGGCCAGAAAAGGGGGAATTGCTATGGGTTACCATGAAATTAAAGTTTGGAGTGGCCCAACTGCCTTGTGTGTAGAGGAGGTATGTGCCACCTAATACATGTGGGGTCTGAGGTTGCAAAGTGCATTGTTGGCAAAGAGATGTGCATGCTTAAGCCAAGTGGGGTCCTGAATTGCTAAGTTATCCTTATGCTAGTGTATTAGTCACTTTTCTGTTGCTGTGATAAAACACCATGTCCAAAGGAACTTATAAAAGGAAGAGTTTATTTGAGCTTACTATTGATGGCTCCAGGGAAACAGAGTCCATTGTGTCAGGAGGCATGGTGGCTGGGGCTGGAGCAACAAGCCGAGGGTCACATCTCACAATGAGCACAGGAAGTCAAGAGAGAGTGACTGGAGACCAAAAAGCTTGTTAAACTCACTAAGCCTGCCCCCAGTGACATAATTCCTCTAGCATGGCCACACCTTCTAAGACCTCCAAGAACAGTGCCACCAACTGGAGACAAAATGTCTGAATAATTAAAGCCTATGGAGGACACTCATTCAAACCACGACATTCCACTCCCTGGCCCGCATAGGCTCCTGACCATATAAATTGCAAAATGCATTTAGTCCAACCTTAAAAGCCCCCATAGTCTTTACCAATATCAATGACATTCAAAAGTCTACAGTCCAAAGTCTCTTCTGAGACTCGGGGCAATCTCCTAAACTGTAAGCTCCTATAAAATCAAAAGACAAATTACATACTCCCAATGTACAGTGGAAATGAATACACATTCCCATTCCAAAAGGGAGGAATAGAGGCATAGTGAGGAAATACTGGACCCAAACAAGACCAAAAACCTGCAGGGCAAACACCAAGTCCAGTAGCATCATGTGCGACTTCTGGGCTTAGACTTCCAAAGCCCTTGACTTCCAAAGGGCTTAGATGGCTCAACTCTTCCAGCTTTGCTTGCAACATACATCTCTTTCTTAGGCTGGTACCACTCCCTATATGCAACTCTGCTTGGCAAATATCTCACAGGTCTGGCATCTCCAATGTCTTCTTGGGGTCTCCGCTGCCAACCAGACTTCACATTCACAGCTTCATGCAATGGCCTATCAGGGCCTTCTTTATGCAGGGACACCCCTGTTGCACTCTGCCTGACCTTGGCAGCTCTCTGAAACCATGGAGGAAGAACTGAAGACCCCTTCACTCTTGCAAACTTCATGCCTCTAAAGCCAGCACCACATGAATGAAACTGCCGAGTTTGGCTGCAAGTTTGGGATGGACCCTGGCCTATTTCAACCACATTTGCAACTTTTCTCTGCCCTGAACTTGGAGCAGAAAACTCTTTCAGTATTTTCCTTTCAAAAGTTTGAGGATTAGCTGGGTGTGGTCTTGCCCTGAAGGTACTATTTCTGTTGTTTACTTGTAAATCTCAAGGCCCTTCCTTAATCACTTTAATCTCACTTTTTCCATTGTTTACTTGTAAATATCTGGGTCCCTCCTTAATCACTTTAATCTCACTTTTTCCACTGTTTACTTGTAAATAGCTAGGCCTCTCCTTAATCATTTTAACCGTCTTATCAAAAGGAACCTCTCCTTCACATTCCTTGGCCACACCTTTAATCTTCCTAGTGCAGTTTTCAGATCCAAACTGTACATTCTGCATTTCTTTCTGCCCCATCTGCTCTTCTTCACTGTAGATCTGTATAATATTCAGCGTTAATAGCCACGCCACCATTTCTACATTAGGCTGTCTTGAAATATCCTCCACCAAAGACATTAGTCCATTGCTTTTCAACTTAGCATCAGGCAAGCATTTGGGCTGTGGGCAAACTGCTGCCAGACTCTTTATCAAAATATCCCAGTTGCTGCCTAAGTCTTTATTTTCCTCTGGAACTACATTTTTTGCAGCAATGCTTTCTTCCAGGCTTCTACTAGAATGGCCTGTTAAGCTCTGCTTACAGTAGTCAACAGCTTTTCTAGCCCAAAATTCCAGTCTTCCACATTTCTCCAAACATCCACATGGTCAGGTTCTTCACAGCCAACAGCCCACTCTCTGGTACCAAATAACTGTATTAGTCACTTTTCTGTTGCTGTGATAAAACACCATGACCAAAGGAACTTATAAAAGGAAGAGTTTATTTGAGCTTACTATTGAGAGTTCCAGGGAAACAGAGTCCATTGTGTCAGGAGGTGTGGTGGCTGGGGCTGGAGCAGCAAGCTGAGGGTCACATCTCGCAATGAGCACAGGAAGTCAAGAGAGAGCGACTGGAGACCACAAGGCTTGTTAAACTCACTAAGCTTGCCCCCAGTGACATACTTCCTCTAGCACGGCCACACCTTCTAAGACCTCCAAGAACAGTGCCACCAACTGGAGCCAAAATGTCTGAATACTTAAAGCCTATGGGGGACACTCATTCAAACCACCACAGCTAGCCTACCTCAGTTGCATCAGCTTCTGTGTACTGACCCTAAGAAAACATATTTTCTAGGAGCAGGGAACCCCTCCAGAGACCTTCTCAGTTGAGGTCTCTCAAATGAGTTTATATATTCATAAGATGGAGCTTTTGGTGGGCACTCTTCTGTGGCTCACTTCAGAGCACCAGAATTCTTTTCAATGGCACTAATCTATTACAGATCCTTTGCCATCTCATATTCCTTGTCCAAAACTTTAAACTTGCTCACAAGTTTTTCCTTGCAAAACCTCACTTTTCTTAGCATTCTGCTCCATTTTTATCTCTCTCACCATAGACCCAAATGAGAGCAGTGAGTAGTAACCATGACACAACTTGAAGTCTCTCATATCTTGAAATTTTCTTCATCAAAAAAATTGACCCATTACCTTTAAATCCAACTTCACTCAAGTTCTCAGGACACAGCAGAATACAGCCAGACTCTTCATCAGAATATGATAGGCATGGCTTCTAGCCTAGTTCCTAGGGTCCTGTTCCCCTTTGAAATGTAAGAAGCCAGGCCTCCTCACCATCCTCACATCTCTCCCAGTATTCTTGTCTTCCAAGATCCCACTGGAATGACCCATTAAGTTCTGCTTACAGGATTCAAGAGCTTTCCTGGCCCAAAGTTCAAAACTCTTCTGCATTCTTCCTGTAAACCAGTTCTAAAGGTCTAAAGAATACATGGGTTTATCACAGCAATGGCCCCACTTCTCAGTACCAATGTTATGGTGCAAATTATGTTTTACCTACTTTTCTTGTTGCTATGACAAAATACCTGACAAAGCCAACTTAAGGAGGGGTTTTATTTATCTTACAAACTCAAGATATAGTTTATCATGATAGCATGGGCAGAGGATCATGAGGCTGATGGTCATACTGCATCCTTAGTCAAATCAGGGAGAAAGCTTATGCATAGCTTACTTTTTCCTTTCTATTCTGCCCAGGAACCTAGCTCATGGAATAGTGCTAACCACATTTAGAGTAGGTCTTCCCACCCCAATTAACCTAATCTGTACAATCCTTCATAGACTGGCCCAGAAAGGTCTGTTACCATGGTGATTCTAAACTCTGTCTAGTTGGCATTAACATTAATCATCACAAATAGCCCTCCTTTGTTACAGTACATAAATGTCTTATTAGGGAAAGCAACAGGTTGTTTTAAGAAAAGTACAAGAAGGACAGGTTCAAATTTATATTAGGACCAGATATGAAGCTTCCATTTAGAGAAAAGTTCTCTGTGGAACTGATATTTAAGCCAACATGTAAAGAATGAGTTGAGCTGTAGTGATCAAGATGAAGGGATGCTTGGACAACAGAAACAGCAAAAACCTTAAACATTCTGGCAGGAAAAAACAAGACATATCTTAGGATTACCACAAGCACCTGCTCATGCTTCAATGAATAACACAGCTGAAAGATGAGACTTGAACACAGACTGGTTTAAATCACCAAGGCTGGTTCAGGCAGTGTTAAGAGCTCTGACTTTATTTAAAGTGCTACAATGATGTAGTTCAAAGCTGGAAAGTGATATGCTGTCATAATGCTTTACAAGTTTATGCCAGTTTCTGGGTAGAGAATAGAAGGAGGGGCTTAATAAGATCATCAGATCCTCACCTAAGATTCAGGCCTCTCCCAACCCCCTGTTCCCACTCCTAGATGCATATAACTCTGCCCCAGATGAACATGACATCAGGAAGTGCTAGAGGTTACATAAAAAGTTTAATCCCAGCACTTAGGAGGCAGAGGTAGGCAGATCTCTGGGAGTTCAAGACCAGCCTGGTCTACTCAGTGAATTCCAGGACAGCTGGAGCTACAGGGTGACCTTGTCTCAAAAAGACCAAAAAAACCCAAAACCAAAACCAAAACAAAAGTTTAATGAAGAAGGGCCTCCAGGACCTTGTCAACCATGCTGGGGTGGGACTTTTCAGTGGTGCAGCAGTGTGGACGTGACTCATAGTTCTTCGTTTATGTGTTAATAAGTAAGCCCAATAAATTCACTGGCTCACCAAGCCAGACTTGGGTACAGCTGCTTCTTTGGTCCGTCATTGGAACAACGAACAGACATATGTTCACTTCTCCCCTTGAAGAGCAGCCCAACAAGGAGTTCCAACAAGACAGAGGCTTAGATAAAGATAGTGGCCCTGGAATTAGAAATAAAAAGATGAATTCACTACATTTTGCTTGATGATAGACTAAATACAGAATGGTTTGAAAAGCCAATGGAATGAAGCTGGTAGGTACCGAGATAAGGAATATAGAAGGAGGTCATTTAGTGGGTTCTTTCCTGCTTGTTTGCTTGGTTTTGGTTTTTTTGAGTCAAGAGTCTCAATGTAGCCCAGGCTGACTTCTAACTTTCACTGTACCAGGGATTACCTTGAATTTCTGTTTTCTCCTCCCAAGAGCTGAGAATACTGGTGTATATCACCATGCCCAGTTTCAATATAAGAGTTATATAAGGCAGTCAATAAATATATCAAGAAGTCAGAATATAACTGACTAAAGAGTAGAATGGGATGAGATTAAATAGAGAACAGCATTAAGAATAGAAGCTTGAGATTTAAGGGGAGTTTAAAGGAGGAAAATCCCTCAAGACCTGGGCCAGAGGCAAGCCAGGAAAGTACTACATTAGGTGCATGTCCCTTCCCTGTTGTAATTCTTCCCTAAAACAATCACATTCTCTCTAGGCAGTCATCTCAACATAGGCCACATGCTTTATTATTCACAGCAGTGGCCATTTGTCATGGCTTTCTAGCAGTCTAGACCTATGCATTCCATTCTCAAAGACTGCAGAGCATTATTTTACTCTTCAACCATTTTCGGGGTACCCCTATACACACAAGATCAACCCCACACATCAACCAGGTGTGCAACTCCATACCACATAGAAGACTGGACATTCTTCTGGGATAACCATGAGTAACCTGTGGATACTCAATCAGCTCAGCATGTTTGTACAACTCCACAGAACACTCTGAATATTCTTCTGGGATATCCTGAGTAACCTATAGATACTTCATTATCAGCTCAGCATGTCTGTATGTCCTGTCACCCATTGCAGGGATTATGCAGTCATCACTATCACAAGGAGCCATCCTATCCCATACCACAAGGGGAAAGATAGGTATAATGGGATTACCCCCTGGATGCTCTACCCCACATACATCAGGTGCCGTGGCATGTCTCAGTACCCAATACAGTTGCCATGCAACCACTCCTCCTCAAAGTCTGGGTCTGTTAGTCCCTGTTCAGGTGTTGTATGACTTTCTGAGATGTAAACATCTACCCTTCCAAGATAGGGAACCAATGGCAAATCAAACAATTCTGTCAAAACCCAGCTTGGCAAACAAATGAGTTTTTTGGGCTTACATATAGAACTATGGGTAAGGGATTACTTATAGGAGCACAGATGATTCAAAGGCAGCTGAGTGGCTAAAAAGACCATCCCAGCCTGCATAATAACTCATAAAAGCTGCATCCTTTGCATGACCTTCAGACAGCTCAACTGGCTGGAAAATCTTATCCTTAAAGTTATTACTGTCCAGAGCACCTTGGGGAGGGTTCTTGTGAATCTTTTGAGTTTCAGAAACTTCCTGAAACTTTTGAGTTGTTTACTGTCTGAGCCTTGTCAGTTCTGTTTACTTCCTGAGTCTTAAGGAGGTTTCTTCCAGGACATGGCTTTACAATTTGGAATGACTAAGGTATGTTTCAATTCCCTAGATATTGATACACAACAGAGCTAAGCTGTGAAACATTCTCCAGATAGTAATCTGAATCCCCAAGAATAGAATTTGAGATGATAAAGTTAACATAACAAAGCCATAAATATATACTTAAATTGTTTTATTTTTCATTTTCTTTTTTTTTTTTTTTCTTTTTGAGTCAGGTCTCCCTGTAGCTCCAGCTGTCCTGGAACTCACTCTGTAGACCAGGCTGGCCTTGAACTCACAAAGATCCTCCTGCCTCTGCCTCCCAAGTGCTAGGATTAAAGGCGTGTGCCACCATGCCAGGCTATTTTTCATTTGCTTTAAAAGACATAAAAGTAGTAATTTAATGCATTGCTGAATTGGTAACATTTCTGTTATATGAAGTAAGGAAACATCAAATCAGATAGGAGATCCATGTTGCATGCAATCCTGAAAGAGCTGAGCCATCTAAGCCCTTTGGAAGTCAAGTCTCAGAAGTTGCACATGGAGCTACTGGATGTGGTGTTTGCCCTGCTGGTTTTCTGTCTTGTTTTGGTCCAGTATTTCCTCACTATGTCTCTATTCCTCCCTTTTGGAATGGGAATATGTATTCAGTTCCACTGTATGTTGGGAGTATGTCATTTGTCTTTTGATTCTACAGGAGCTTACAGTTAAGAGATTGGCCTGAGTCTCAGAAGAGACTTTGGACTGTAGACTTTTGAATATAATTGAGACTGGTAAAGACTATGGGGACTTTTAAGGTTGGACTAAATGCGTTTTGCATTTTATATGGTCATGAGCCTATGGGGGTCAGGGAGTGGAATGTGGTGGTTTGAATGAAAATGTCTCCCATAGGCTTTAAGTATTCAGATATTTTGTCCCCAGTTGGTGGCACTGTTCTGGAAGGTCTTGGAAGGTGTGGCCATGCTGGAGGAAGTATGTCATTGGGGGCAGGCTTAGTGAGTTTAATAAGACTTTCGGTCTCCAGTCTCTCTCTTTCTTGACGGTGCTTATTGTGAGATGTGAACCTCTGCTTTCTGCTCCAGCCCTGGCCACCATGCTTCCCACCACAATGGACTCTGATTCCCTGGAACCGTCAATCGTAAGCTCAAATAAACTCTTCCTTTTATAAATTCCCTTGGTCATGGTGGTTTATCACAGCAACGGAAAAGTGACTAACACAGCAGTCCACATGTTTAATTGTAGCACTCAGGAGTCAGAAGCCTGGTCTTCATAGTAGATCCAGGTGGGCCTGTTAGAGAGAGAGAGAGAGAAGAGAGAGAGAGAGAAGAGAGAGAGAGAGAGAGAGAGAGAGAGATAGATTTCAGTTCCATTATACACCCTCTAAAATTTGCCCCTTCTTTCATCCATTGCTTTTTTTTTTTTTTTTGAGACTTTTGAGACAGGGTCTCCGTATAGCCCCAGCTGACCTGAAGCTCACTCTGTAGACCAGGTTGGCCTTGAACTCACAAAGATCCACCTGCCTCTACCTCCCAAGTAATAGGATTAAAGGCATGCACCACCACACCCAGCTCAAAGATGGTTCTTAGCCACCATGTGGGTGCTAGGAATCGAACCCAGGTCCTCTGCAAGAGCAGTTGATGCTCTTAATTCCTGAGCCATTTCTCCAGCCCCCTCATCCATTGATATTAAATAGCAATTGCAACTTCCCAACTACATAAGCTAAAAAAACATTTTTGATGCAGTACAGAGGACTGAACCTAGGGTTTGTACATGCTAGGCAAGTGCTTTATCATGGAACTACAATCTCAATCCTCAAGACAAAAACTTCTAAGTGGCTTTCTCCAATCAATTAACAAATCCTATAAGAGCTCCATTCAAAATGCAACTTTCCCCATCTTACTAAGCCGCCACCATTTCTCAGTAAGATCACTGAAACAGCCTCCTATTCTGGCTCCTTCTTCACTGGTGTGCTAGTTAGTTATTGTCAATTGGACACTAGTGTCACCTAATCACAATCGAGGACTTGTTCCATCAGAATGGCCTGTGGGCATGTCTGTGAGGCATTTTTTTAATCATTAACTGATGTAGGAGGGCTCAGCCCACTGTGGGCATGAGCCATGTCATCCTTGGATTGTGACCTAAGAGTTGTAAAATCAAATAAGCCTTTTCCTTCCAAAGTTGGTTTAGGTCATTTTTTTAAATCTCAGCAACAGAAACCAAACTAGGACAACTGAGGTGACCTAGGCCCATTGGAGTCTATTTCCATAAAACGGCCAAGTGAATCCTCTAAAAGAAACTTGAGTATCACCCACTGACTCTCCTACATTAGTCCATCCAGTAAATTTGTAATGAAATCCAAACCTAACAAGCTCTTTTATTATCTTATTTCCTATTCCTTTAAAAACATTGAATGTTTTTTATATTTTCATTTATTTATTATGAGACAAGTTTTCACTAAGTAGCCCTGAATGGCTTGGAACTCAGTATGTAGATCAGGATGTCCTCTAAACTTAGAGATCCTGTCTCTGCCTCCAGAGTGCTGGGATTAGAGACCACACCCAGCTATGTCCTAATTCTTTAATCACCTACTCCCATTGAATCTTTGCCATCTTCAGCAAATTATTAAATAAAATTTATAATACCCAAACCATAATCTATATATGTATAAAACTGGGAAAAATATTCCTAATAATCATGAGTAAAAGGATTGTAGCCAATTTTTTTTTTGGAAATAGGGTCTCCCTAGAGTCCCAGCTGGCCTGGAACTCACTCTGTAGACCAGGCTGGCCTGGAACTCACAGAGATCCGCCTGCCTCTTTCTCCCTAGTGCTAGGATTAAAGGCATGCGCCTCCACACTCAGCTTAAAGATGGTTCTTAGCCACCATGTAGGTGCTGGGAATGGAACCTGGTTCCTCTGCAAGAGTAGTCAGTGCTCTTAACGGCTAAGCCATCTCTCCAGCCCTGTAGCCAATTTTAGTATTATTCTTAGTACAAAAAAATTTCTAATTCAAACATTTGTTACTGTAAAACATGAAAAACAGTGTATCAAACTCTTTGTATCTACTGTGTTGATAGTATCTATATATAGCATCTATATTCGCTTATATTTAGCTACCATTTACTACTACCATTCACTCGTTTAATTCTCATGTTTATGAAATGAGAACTATTATCCCCATGTTATTAACTTGTAAGATCAGAAAAATAAAAAGTTGTTTTTAGTAGCACTGTAAATGAAGACCAGGTCTGACTTAATTGCTATGTTTTTTTTATATATATTTTGATTACATTTGTGTGCTGTGCAGGCATCTTTACCCACTGAACAATTTCACCATCCCTTTAAAGGCTAGGTTCTAGCAGTGCGTGGCACACGCCTTTAATCCTAGCACTTGGGAGGCTACAGGGAAATCCTGTCTCAAAAAGACCCCTCCCCCCAAATAAGGCTAGGTTCTAAATACTATTCTGTTGCCTCTTCATAGTTACACACAATAGCGCAAAGCTGATACAACCTAGACATCTAGTAACAAGGACAAGGGCAGTATAGGTAAGTTTGCTCTAATTATGTAAAATTGACGTTATTTGGAAAAGCAAACTATCACACTGCATATATGAGAATAAAAAGTTAATACTTCAGATGGGAAATTAACCAGCATGTCAGTGTTGGTTTATATATATATAAACCAAAATAAACCCGTATATCAATGTTGGTTAATATGACTAATAGAGGGTGATTTTTCTTTTCTCTGCCCGGTTTTCATAACTGCATCAGAACTGCTTCAAAACAACAAAAGAACTAAATTCAGCCAAGATAAGGTGGCTCATGCCAGTCAACACCAGCTCGGTATCTTCACAAACAGCTCGGAGCACCACCTCTAGGTTTTAAACTAAAGTGCTGTTCAAAGGGCGTTCTACATTCTTCAAACAGACATGCAGAAGCGGCAGAGACCCACCGGTTTTCGACACTTCTTATTTTTTGTCACAGTGATCTTATTAACGGATTACGGGCATTGATGAGGAGAGTGTAGGTTAGTAGGTGCAAATTTGATACTTTTCTATGGGAATAAACATAATCAAAAGATACTTTCAAATTAATTTCTGGAGTGTGTACGCGTGTAGGAATGAGACTTTCATAAACACTCGCTTGTGCCCCAAGCCTTGTCTCCGTGGGCCTGTAAACTTTTTGTATTGTTTGCGACGTAGGTCTACACTGGGTCACCGTAAAGGACTTTTAGGAACAAGGATCCGCTCCGCAGGGAAGCGGAGGTGGAGACATGGTGACCGCAAGCGAATTGCGCAGAGGGCCACTGGTTCAGCTGCAAGTGAGTGTGGAGGTCGGAGAGCTCGGGGCTGACCGGGGGAGGCGGAGCCGCGCAGGGTCGGCCCCGGAACAGGCAGACACAGCTCCGCTGGGTGCCAGGAGGCTGAGATCACCACGACAGAGGTACGCTTTGAACCCGCCCACGCCTTTTCCCCAAGACGTCAGCATGCGTGCGTCTTACTAACCCGCCAAAGACTTCCGGGGAGCTGGTTCCGCCGTGCAGCGGTCCCTTCCGCTCCTTCCGCCTAAACTGCACCTGCCCCAATGGCGTTCCGGTTCCAAGGTTCCTGAGCACCAGCCGGAGGGGAGGGGGCAGTACGAGAGTGAATTGTTGGGTCCAAGGATCGTTTCGTAAACGTTTGCTGAGTGATCAAACTGTTAGCTTCACCTCTATTAACTCTTCTGGGTGTCCTTGAAACATCTCTATTGCTCCAAACTAGTGAAACCATGAAACAGACCTTGGTGAAAAATCTTTGAGATAGGTCTATATCGTTTTGGCTGGCCTAGGAACTCGCTATGTAGACCAGGCTGGCCTCGATCTCCCAAAGATTTGCCTCGCGAATGCCAGGACACCACACTCGGCCTCTGCCTTTCTAAGAGTGGTTTGTTTAAATCTTAAATTGGCCTCAGTCAGTTTGATTATCAATCATAGACAAGTTTTCTATTATTGTCTCTCACTTCTCTTTCCCCACACAAGCAGGAAGCCTAATTTCCATAAAAGCACATTACAAATAGAAGGTCAGAATGTGGGAAGCATTCTTGATGAGGAAGTTGGGCAGTTGTTCGAGATGTTTTCCTCCCCGTTTCTGAACCGCATCTCGAAGAAGCTCTAGGAACTGCGCGGTATCAGTATTCCAGCCCTTTGCTCTCAGCTCCAGCAAGTGTCCAGCTCTGCAGCCATCATCACTCAAGGGACGTAAATTCATGCCAGCACCCCAGCAGGTTCCGCCTCAGGGCTCCGGAAGTGACGTCACACTTCCCTGCCTTTCCCGTGTCCCCGGATATAAGGTTTTCTATCCGGAATCTTAGCGCGGACTTCCAGCGCTGCTTTTTCTCTCCGCGCTTTGCACATGCGCGCCTTCTTTTCTCTTCTTCCTCCACTTCCACTGGCTTCCACCGTCCGGGCAGCCTCCGCCGGCGCCGCGGAGTAGTCAGGAAGTTCAAGATGGCCGCCGTGGAGCCCCCGTCTCTGCGGGAGCAGTCCGAGTAAGTGGGGTGTGCGGGAGACGGGAGCCGGGGCTGCCGGCATGGGGCGGCGGGGACCTGCGCGACGGGCGGGAAAGTTCCGGCCTAACGGCGACAGGCAAAGTTTCCCTTTCCGCGTGCGCTCGGGGTTGCGGCGAGAGGCGTGGGAGCGGCCGCAGTCCCGGCTTTTTCCCGGGCAGGCCGCGGCTGTTGGGGCTCCGGCCTGCGCGTCGTTGCCCCGGGAGGCGGCGGCGGCATCAGCGGCCTCTACAGGTCCGGGGCGCGTGGCCGTCGCTGCCTTCAGGTCGCGCCTTCCTGCTCCTCCCCCGGGTACTGAGTGCAGCTCGCTGGCCGCAACCGCGGTGGCATGGGGCCGAGCCCCATTTTCCTAATGCACGCAGCGCCCCAGGTCTTGCTGATAGTAAAAGCAGAGGCGGAGGTGCTAGGGCTACACTTTTAGATGGTCCGGAACTAGTTTGCGCTAGCAAAGCCCTCCTTCACCCCCGTCTTTTTACTTCCAGCAGCCACCCAGTATCTCTGCATGTGGGCAGTTTATTTCCGACTTGCAAACTTGAGGCAAAGTCAGAGTCCATGGTTTTGGAGGCCTGGGAGTTTGTGCTCCAGGTTAGAGAGCTCCTTTGGAGATGAGTGGGAATTGTTAAGCGACTCCTAACCCAACCACTCGTACCATAATTAAGCAAATATGAAAATGCAGACCAAGCAAATGCATCCTTGAAATGCAAAGTCTAGCTGTTGCTTAAATAAGGGCAGTAATTGTTTCTTTTAGGGTAGGAAAACTTAACATTAAACACAGTGACATTGAAGTCAGTGTTGGAACAGTGCCCTTCCTTTGCATCTACCTTATCTTGTTTTTCCTGCCCGAATAAGAGTTTGATACAGTTTCCAGCAACTGTGACAGAGATAGGAGAAATCTTTGTCACTAGACAGGCTGGCCACTTTGCTAAGTGTCTAGTTTTGGGTTCCTCCATCATTTGCTCATCTGCACGAGAATCCAACGCAGCTTTTTGTTTGGGTTTATTATTATTACTATTATTAAGGGTGTTTAAAAGTTGCATTGTTATGACAATTTGGCTTAGAGGACAGACTTTTTGTTTGTTTGTTTTTGAGACACGGTCTCCCTTTAGTCCCAACTGGCCTGGAGCTCCCTATGTAGACCAGGCTGGCCTTGAACTCAGAGATCCGCCTGCCTCTGACTCCCTCCCAAGTGCTGGGATTAAAGGTGTGCACCACCACGCTCGGCTTAAAAGCGGTTCTTAGCCGCCATGTAGGTGCTGGGAATGGAACCCGGGTCCTCTGCAAAAGCAGTCAGTGCTCCTAACCGCGGAGCCATCTCCCCAGCCCCGACTGACGGGGTTTTAACTAGAAGACTTTGCTGTTTCTCAGTTCACAGTGGGGCAGTTACAGGAGGCGGGTACAATCTACATCATAAGCTATATAGCTGAGTGCCTAAGTAATCTGAAAAGTTCTTAGTATTATGTCCATTTATTTGATTTTGGAGGAGAGTTCACATTCTTTTTAAGGATGATTCAATTGTATTTCATTTGCATATTTAAATAATACTATAGTTACCAGCATGCATTTGTTGAGGCTACTAGTTACTAGACTGTTACTGCCATAGTACTTAGTTTACCCTTCCCCCACAACTCTTGGTGTAAATGGAATGTTTTTCTCTGTGTGGCCTATTTTCACTAATTTGAAAATAATTAATGAAGAAAGTAAGTTTGATATGAAAGCAAGTACTATTTGAACTTATAGTGAGTGGCAAATACAGTATCTGAATGGTTTATAGTTACAGTGAATAGTTTATAGTTACAAGGAAGCTATTCAAAACAGAAAATAAAGAAAGAACACAAAGGTTGATGCTCACGATTGGAGGCAGAGACAGGCTGATCTCTGTGAGTTCTAGGCGTAGTATGCCCTAGGCCTGCCACGGCTATAAAGTGAGAACTGTCCCTAAAAGTGTGTGTGTGTTTGTGTGTGTGTGTGTGTGTGTGTGTGTGTGTGTTGGTGGGTGGGGCAGAAATATATACATACATATATGTATATGTATGTATGTGAAGTAGTTAGTGAATTTGGGAAACATCCAATTCAAGACTTGGAGGTAACAGAGAACTGATAACACCCTCCAAGCTAGACAGTTCCTTAGACATATCCCATCAAAATCGGATCTTTAGCTGGGCATGGTGGTACATGCCTGTAAAAGCAACACTTGGGAGTCCAACAAGGGGGACATAGCCAGACTTCACTTGGGCAAGAGTCCTGGAGAGGTACAGTTTGGTGGCTGAGTGCTTACATAGGTTAGTATGTATGAGGCTGTAGGTTCATCCCCAGCCCTGCCCCCTTTTCAATGAATCTCAGCCTGAAGTATATGTTAGCTCAAGGATAAAGTACTTGCTTTTTAACATTAAGGGCAACTGGAAACCCAGCCACAGAAAGCAGAACTTTAAAACCAGCTTATGCCCAGATTTAAATCTATCACACAGTGTGACCTTGAACAAATTAATTTTAGTTTCATTACCTGTAAATACAGGCAGTAACAGTATCTACCTCCATAGTATTGTTACATGGATGAATGAGCTCATATTTGAATTAAATAGCACCTGACCACTAGTAAATGCAAATAGTTTTCTGTTGTTTTTTTTAAGCTGAACTATAGAGGATGACAAATATACAGGCTACTACAATTAAAAAAAAATCCTTTGGAGGAGCCTTGAAACTACATATATATATATGATATATATATATGTATATATATCATATATATATATATATATACATACACATATATGTATATATTTCTGCCCCACCCACCAACACACACACTTTTAGGGACAGTTCTCACTTTATAGCCGTGGCAGGCCTAGGGCATATTACGCCTAGAACTCACAGAGATCAGCCTGTCTCTGCCTCCAATCGTGAGCATCAGCCTTTGTGTTCTTTCTTAATTTTCTGTTTTGAATAGCTTCCTTGTAACTATAAACTATTCACTGTAACTATAAACCATTCAGATGTTGTATTTGCCACTCACTATAAGCTCAAATAGTACTTGCTTTCATATCAAACTTACTTTCTTCATTAATTATTTTCAAATTAGTGAAAATAGGCCACTGAGTTACTCTTAGAGCCATAGACCATAATCCTTGTTTTCTGAGATTTACTTTAAGAGATCAACTGAAGGTAAAGGTTTTCTGTGTGGTTAGGACTCTGGGATTATGGCAGTTAACATACTTGGTCCTAAATTGCTGAAAATAACACTTTCACCTGGAGCATAGTCTTGATTTCTTGAGACTCTACTGCTCATTAAGTTAGAGAAGACGGTTCATCCCCAGGTGGCATCATTCTAGCAGCATGGGACAGGTGGTGTCCAGCACAGGGTTCAGGAGATAATTTCTGCTTGCTTCTCTGGGTAGATTTTTAAGAATTATGAACTGAACTGCTAAGACTTGTCAAGAACCATATCGGAGGCATTAGAAAAGATAAAGGTTCAGGCTGGGCGTGGTGGTGTGTGCCTTTAATTCCAGCACTTGGGAGGCAGAGGCAGGAGGATCTTTGTGAGTTCAAGGCCAGCCTCGTCTACAGAGTGAGTTCCAGGCCAGCTGGGACTAAAGGGAGACCCTGTCTCAAAAAGACAAAAATAAATAAATAAAGCACCCCAGGGTTTTCTTTGAAGAGATGATTAAATTTTACATTTTAGAGTATTGCATATTAGGTACAAGGGAGTACCATGTATGTGAACTCATCTAATTGCCTGTGCTACTACTGACTGTTCCAGTATTTACAGCTGAACAGGGCATACAGAAGTCCCATGCTCAGCTGTGTTGGGGGCAGCATTTTGAATCAGGTTGTTTGACTCCCAGATGCATCCTTTCTTTGGTAGTATTCCTTTGAATCATGTTGTAGTAACCTTTCACTCCACAGTGGTTTTGTGAGCAGACATATTTGTTTAGCAGGGCAGTTCATGCTAAGCACTGTTGTTATAAGCCCTTACCAACCTTTCAGGTAGGTACCTTTGTTTTCCCCATCTTCTAGAAGAAATAGCTAAGATCAGAAATCTTTTTTTGTATGTGTATTTTGCCTACATGGATGTAAGTGCACTGGTGTTGTGCAGTGCCCATGGAGGGTGTAGGAATCCCTGGAACTGGAGTTATGGGTGGTTGTTAGTTGCCATGTGGATGATAGGAATCGGAAATGGGTCCTCTGCAAGAGCAGCCAGTGGTCTTAACCCCTTAGCCGTCTCTTCAGAGTCAAAGATCAGAAATCAAACTTAACAAAGTCTCACAAGTGGTGTAGTAGTGGCAGTCTAGCTCTGGAGACTGCCTAAGCATTCTGGTACTTTATCTTGAGGACAGCTTTGGGTGGTTTACGATTTTATGACTCAGATTTTGTACTATGGCTACTTTTATACCCCCAAAGTAGTATCTGGGGTTGGGGGGGCATCTCCTCTCTCTACAAGATTTTATTTTTAATGTATAGAGATAGTGTTTTTTCTTCAGGGCTTTGAAAGAAAAAAAAATTGTGGTTTGGAGAGAACATTATTGTTTTTGTCTCAGAGCCTCCTAGGAAGAAGTTTGGTGGCACCCAAACCTGTCTCTTACACAGGACAGTCGTCCTCTGTGGATCTTTTCAGTACTTTTTCCTTTCCTATGTTCCACAGTCCCAGAAATGGAAGGTGGTAAATTTCAGAGTTGTTTTTGTTTGATGACACAGTGGCTATATGTTCCTATTCCCCACTGTTGCTGTTGGCTGATAAAGTCTCGGTCATACCTCAGTTCTCTACTCTCCTTTACCAAGTTATTGAAAACTGAGACCTGTCTGAAAGACAAGACTGTATACCCAACCTCCTGCTACAATCCCAGACATGGCTGAACTTTTATCAACAACCTAGCCAGCACTCTAACCTTGTAGTCGGCCTCTGGGACTTGCCATCTTCTCTATCACTCACTCTTAGAATCACTTGTTATTTAGAATTGGTCCACTTGAGTTCTTAAGACCAGAGTCCTCTACAGGTTTGATGTTTGACCACAGTGATCTGGGTATAGTTTTCTGTACATAACTGTCTTTTGCCGCCTGCTTTCTCTATTCCAAATGCCCCTTTCCCCTTTAAATTTGCTCGTTCTCTAGGGCTTTTTTGCTCAGCCTGTATGGGTAGATGGGAGACAGGATCTCAACCTGGTTGACCTGGAACTCACTGTGTAGACCAGCAATCTGCCTGCCTTTGCTTCCCGAGTGCTAGGATTAAAGACTTGAGCCACCATGCCCACAAGCCTTTAGTTTTCCACATTTCTTGTTAGCAAACATCACTCAAAGTGCTTGCTTAACAGATGGTTTGGGTTTTTCACCCCATGTTGTCTATAAAACTCCCTCCCTGAACAGTTAGTAGGTTCAGGCAATCCCTCAGCAGTCTAGTACCCTCCATCATTGGCGTTTCTCCAGTGCTTTATAGTTAGGGTTTGTTGAATGATAGATACTCTTTCCCATTGGACTGTAATTTCCTTGGGAAGTAAATACAGCCTTCTGACTTGTTTTACTTTCCTGTCACTTTAATATTTGGTTATCATCTAGTTAGTAATCTTAAAAATGTTCAGACACAGGGCTGGAGCGATGGCCTAGTGGTTAAGAGCGCCAACTGCTCTTGCAGAGGACCCAGGTTCAATCCCCAGCACCCACATGGCGGCTGAGAACCGTCTGTAACTCCAATTCCAGGAGAATTCCAGTTTCAGGGGAATCTGACACCCTCTTCTGACCTCCGCAGCATTGCACGACACGGGTGCACAAACCTACATGCGGATAATACATTCATACACATAAATAAATAAAATGTTCGGACACTGGTGAATAGCCTTCTGAATTCCTCCCTTGTAAGGAACAAGTAATAAACTTACTAAAAACTACAGGGATATATCATCTGAAGGCAAACAAACTAATCTTTGTCTTCCTCTAAAATAGTGTGATAGACTAGACCTAGACTAAGTATAGTTTTGGTCCCATCGTGGAGGCTGGAGAAATGGGTTAGTGGTTAAGAACACTTGCTATTCTTGAAAGGACCTGGGTTCAGCTCCTAGTATGCACATGGCAGTTCACAGCTCTCTGGAACTCCAGTTCCAGGGGCTCTGACAGTCTCTTTTGGCTTCCATGGCACAGACATACATGCAAACATTCATACACATAAAATAAAAATAAATCTTTAGGGCTAGAGAGATGGCCTAGCGGTTGAGAGCACTGACTGCTCTTGCAGAGGACCCGGGTTCGATCTCCAGCACCCACATGGTGGTTGAGAACCCGTCTGTAACTCCAGTTCCAGGAGAACTCCAGTTCCAGGGGAATCCGACACCCTCTTCTGACCTCCGCCTCATTGCATGACACGGGTACACAAACTTGCATGCAGACAGTACATTCGTACACATACAGAAATAAAATTAAAAAATAAGCAAAAATTAAAATATTAAATAAATTTTTAAAAAAAATATAATGAAGTGACTTTAAGGGAAAAAGTTAAATGCCTCCTGGATTTCTAAGCTTTGGTATTTGGTAAGATTGGCATATTAAATACACTTTTGCCAGCCATGGTGGCACATGCCTTTAATCCCAGCACTCGGTAGGCAGAGGCAGGCAGATCTCTATGAGTTCAAGGCCAGCCTGGTCTATAGAGGGAGTTCCAGGCAAGCTGGGGCCACAGGGAGACCCTGTCTCAAAAACACAAATAAATAAATAGATAAATAAATAAAAACTTTTTACTTAGAATGATTTGAATTTACTATGGATTTACTGGACATAACCTGTAACAAGTCAGGGAGAAACTATACTGCTATCGAACCTGTATTTAGCCAGTATAACCCAAGTATTTAAACTTAACTCCTTTTAATTTTTTTGTATAGCACTTGTTAGTAGGAGCATAATTTGGAAAAAGAGTTTCTCATTTGAAATTCAGAGAAATTCAATAATTTGCTGAACCAGTGTTGGATCAAACATACAAAGTTTTTGTTTAAATTAGACCACACTGTTGACCTACAGCATGTCCTTCCCTGTGGTTGCTTAGTGCAGCCAGGCAGCTGCACAGACCAGGAGTCTACTCCTGCCTAGTTCTCTGAAGTCAGCCCTTGGGGATTTGTTTGCACTATTAACATTGTCTCCAGAAGCTACCAGTGCACAGGGTTGCTTATTTTGGATCTAGCTGATATTAGCCCCTGAGATTTTTTTTTCAAGGAGGGTGATCAGATGAGACGCTCAATAAAAGTAACCTGATAAATTTATGGTGGGCATACTACATTTGATTATCAAGTGGAAAAGATTACTTCCAAGCTTTTTCAGTATCAATATGCTTTGTGAAAAAAGAAAGCGCCTGTTTTAAGTATTTGTGAGAAATGTTGGTTTAAAGTTACTGGGGTTACCATATAACTAAAAGTAATGGGAGTTTACGGTGAGTGGTTTAGATCCTCCCCACCACACCTGGCTTAAGGGTGGTTCTTAGCCACCATGTGGGTGCTGAGAATTGAACCTGTATCCTCTGCAAGAGCAGTTGACACTCTTAACCACTGAGCCATCTCTCTAGCCCCTAGATTCCCCTTTCAATTTACCAGTCTTTTAAAAAACCATACTTTGTTAAATATTTCCTTGAATACTTGTGGTTTGTGATCTCAGCTATTAAAAACAGATTATTCTATCACTACCACCTCAGTTCTTTCCACTTCTGTTAATTTTTTAAAAAATTTAATTTATGTGTTACACTGAAATGTATTTTTATTATTACTGAATACTGTGAATGTAAAAATGTGTCTCATACATTTATAGGATGGAAGATGCTGATAATTCTGAAAAGAGTGTAAATGAAGAAAATGGAGAAGTATCAGAAGACCAGTTTCAAAATAAACATAGTCGTCACAAAAAAAAGAAGCATAAACACAGAAGTAAACATAAGAAACATAAGCATTCCTCAGAAGAAGACAAAGATAAGAAGCATAAGCATAAGCATAAACATAAGAAACACAAAAGAAAAGAAGTTGTTGATGCTTCTGATAAAGAAGGTATGTCCCCCGCAAAAAGAACTAAACTTGATGATTTAGCTTTGCTAGAAGACTTGGAAAAACAGAGAGCCTTGATTAAAGCCGAACTGGATAATGAGTTAATGGAAGGAAAGGTCCAGTCTGGGATGGGGCTCATTTTGCAGGGTTACGAGTCTGGCTCTGAAGAAGAAGGAGAGATTCATGAAAAGGCAAGAAATGGAAATAGGTCTAGTACTAGGTCTTCAAGTACAAAGGGGAAACTTGAACTTATGGACAATAAAAATAGCACAAAAAAACGAAGTAAAAGCAGATCCAAGGAACGGACTAGACACAGGTCAGATAAAAAGAAAAGCAAGGGAGGCATTGAGATGTCAAAAGAGAAGACAAATAGAAGCAAGTCAAAGGAGAGGAAAAAATCCAAAAGTCCATCCAAAAGAAGTAAGTCTCAAGATCAAACAAGAAAATCAAAGTCCCCTACCCTTAGGCGGAGATCTCAAGAGAAACTTGGAAAAACCAGATCACCTGATGAGAAGGTTAAAATTGAAGATAAAGGTAAGATAAAAGATAGGAAAAAATCGCCAATAATAAATGAAAGAAGTCGAGATCGAGGTAAAAAATCCAGATCCCCAATTGACTTAAGAGATAAATCCAAAGACAGAAGATCACGTTCCAAAGAGCGAAAATCAAAAAGGTCTGAAATTGACAAAGAAAAGAAGCCAATTAAATCTCCCTCAAAGGATGCTTCTTCTGGAAAGGAAAACAGGTCGCCTAGTAGAAGACCAGGTCGCAGTCCTAAAAGAAGAAGTTTGTCTCCAAAGCAACGGGATAAGTCCAGAAGAAGTAGATCTCCACTTGTAAATGACCGGAGATCCAAACAGAGCAAATCGCCCTCTCGAACTCTGTCTCCAGGTAGAAGGGCTAAGAGCCGATCCTTAGAAAGAAAGCGAAGAGAACCAGAGAGGAGGCGACTCTCTTCTCCAAGGTAACCTATTCATATACTAGTCATGCTTAAACCAGTACTCTGTTAGAATGTGAGGATTTTACATGAAATTGTAATGAGTTTTGTACTCTTAACTATATTACATCAATTATTAACAGTACTTTAATTATATTGACACTTAAATTTTTATGGTATTATGGATGTTTTGCAAAGAGTGAGCTTAATGACAGTCTTTTTTTTTCAGATTCTTGCCTTAATTTAGTCACTAATTTGCTAAGCCAAACATTTAAATTCAACCAATTTGCTAATCTGCTTGGAATTATTTTAGCTCGTTTGTGGGGGCAGAGGGAACCTCCTTAAACCTTTTTTTGGTGGGGAGGGGGTTGAGACAAGGTCTCATTATGCAGCTCTGCATGACCTGCATCTCTCTCGGTTCTTCTAATTCAGCCTCCTAACTGCTGGGATTGTAGGTGTGTGTCACCATGCCTGGCCCCATTTCTTATATGTAGTGAATAATCAAATGATTTACCTAGAATCCCCAAACTGAATTTTGGGGGCTAGCAGAGGGTTTCTAGAAATTGGCTCTTAAGTACTTAGTAATTGTGCATTTTGAAATTATCTGCCATGTTTTACATACTAATAAAGTATGTTATCTTGTAAAGATTCTGTGAATTCTTAGCTAATTTCTCTGTTCATATTAATATTTTCAGTGCATCGCTTTGATATTTTTTTGAAGTTTTACTCACATTCTGAGAAATAGCCACAATGTTCTCAAAGTACAATCTTAAGAGATTCTTTGTAATAAAATAACCAAACCTAAGTCTTTGAAATAACTTTTTTTTACTATAAGAGGGTACATGCTAACTAGACAGAAACCAAAATAAAGTACAAGTGTACTTTTTGGCAAAATATTTCAGTGTTCATAAAATGTCATTTTTATATTTTATAACAGTCATAAGTTGTTTTATAGTGTAGATGCTCCATATTGTGCTGATGAAAATTAGAATGGTTTATTTTTCACTAGTATATATAAAAATATATTGTATATAAATGTATTATATGTGAGGTTTCTTTGTAGAATAGTTATAGAAGTGGACTTGAGCAAAGTCTCCTGATATGTACAGTTACATCTTAGAAAGTTAATACTAGATACCCTTCAAAAATTTAGGCGCTTTATACATCTCTGACTTTATGTACAACCTCCCCACTTAACTGTCCAGGTTACCAAATAGTACCATGTTGTCACTTTTATTAATAAAAACAACTGTTTAAATCTAAATTACTTAGAGGGGTTGAATACTTTTATTTTAATGACACTGAAGTGACTAAACACGTCATTCCTTTTATACTCTTATTTTATCCCATTTCTTTACAATTTATAGCTAGTCTTAGAAAATGTTAGTGTAAGCAAATTACATAAGAAAAAAATTTTTTTCCCTATTGACCTACCAAAAATACTGTAGATCTCAGCCACATCTACCCTGTTTATTTTGACTGGATCAGAGAAAGATTTTTTGTGGTTGTGTGTGCTATGTGTAAACATGTACAGCAGATTGTACTTTGATCAAATGGAGAAACTTGTTAGTACTGTTTTACTGTGGAGATAAACCTATTTACTAGTTGTCTTTAGTGTTTACATTGAATAGTAAGTTGAGGAAAGGCTGTGGTATAGTGCAAATACCATGGTTCAAGGAAAGTAAAAGGCTCATTCAGAGGTACTTGTGAGATAGCTACTGCAAAGTTAATTTCTGATGGGAAAGACAGATATTTGTAAGATACTATTATATTTGGTTAGCATTAAAAATAAAATAGGCAAGATTAGGACCTGGGAGGACTAGAGGGAATGGTGTAAATACAGTCAGAATATATTGTATGGCATTTTCAAAGAATTAATAAAAAATTAAAAACAAATAAAAATAAGATGCTTAGGCCTGGAAAGATGGCTCAGCAGGTGAAGGCACTTGTCAGCAAGCCTGAAAACCTCAGATTAATTCCTGGTGCCCAAATGGCAGGAGAACATTTTCCTGGACAAGTTATCCTCTCACTTCCACATTGTGCCATGATTACCCTCCTCCCCTGCCCCCTCCAAAAAACCAAAAGTTAAAAATAAGAGTAACAGCTGAAATAACAATACATAAAAAGAAACTTCAAAATGAAGAAATAGAGCATCATTACAAGTTTCATTTGAATTGTTAATTAGAATCTGTCTCTTCAACATGAATAGCTTTTAGATTCTAAAATTCTGAGGCCAGGTGAAATAAACTTATTGTATGCTTCCTATAACACTGTAATGCCATTTTAGTGGGGTCGTCTGAATTTAAATTTTGAGACAAAATAATCAGGGTTATTCTTGTTAGGTCTGTGAATCTTAATATGCTTATAGGTTCAGATTCATTTGCTTTAGTCAATTTTTTTCTTGACTTGCATTTCTTCCTCTTAAGAACACGACCTCGAGATGATATCCTCGGTAGACGTGAACGCTCAAAAGATGCCAGCCCCATCAATAGGTGGTCTCCAACCAGAAGAAGAAGTAGGTCTCCCATTAGGAGGAGATCCCGTTCCCCACTGAGACGTAGCAGGTCTCCAAGAAGAAGAAGCAGGTCTCCTCGGAGAAGGTAAATATGAGTGACTAATGTTCCCTTTTTACTTCAGTAATCTTTGGATCTTCCTGAAACTTGAGTTAGTTGCATTGATAGGTAAGTTTTCCCACAGACCATATTTCTTAGACATATTTTAGCTTATGATCCTGTAGCTTTCTTTTGTTAGTGTGTAATACTCCACATAGATCTCTCTTTAGTACAGTGTCTCTTCATATTTACATAAACCAGTGCTCAGTAAGAACTAAAGTAAAGGACTGGAGAGATGATTCCGGGATATTGAGCATTTGCTATTCTTCAGAGAACCTGAGTTCGGTTCCCAGCATCCATGTTAGGCAGCTCCGGGGATCTGATCTGGTACCCTACCCTCCATGGACACCAGTAAACACATGGCATTCCCTTACACAAGGCAGCATGCACACACAAACATAAATAAAAATGATCTTTAAAAATTAATGACATCAGTGTCTTTATTTTATGAGTGTATTGCCTGCATGTGTGTAAGTGCACCCATGTCACAGAAGTCAAAAAGCATCAATACCCTGGAATTGGAGTTACAGATAGTTGTTAGCCGTCATGTAGGTGACAGGAATCAAACCTGGGTCCTCTGCAAGAGCAGTCAGTGCTCTTAATCACTGAGCTAACCAGCCCACATATCAATATTTTTTAAAGAACTTATCTTTATCTTTTTTCTTTTTTCTTTTTTTTTGGATCTTTTTGAGACGGGGTCTCCCTTTAGTCTCAGTTGGCCTTGCTCTGTAGACCAGGCTGGCCTTGAACTCACAGAGATCCCGCCTGCCTCTGCTCCCAAGTGCTAGGATTAAAGGCTTGCATCATCATGCCTGGCAAACTTTATCTTTTAAAAATAGAACCTTCTATTTTTTCCTATTTTCTCAGAGATAAATATAAGTACCAAATGAGCTGTGCCTTTATTTTAAGATACATTTTTATTTTGTGTGTTTTGCCTGCCTGAATGTGTACCATGTGTGCAGTGCTCCTGGAAGCCCAAAGAGGGTTGCTTGGAACTGTAATTAAAGGTTGTGAGGCACCATGTGGATGTTGGGGCTGCTGTACTCAGGTCCTCTGCGGGAGCAGCAAATGCACCTAACTGCTGAGCCAGTCCACAGCCCCAAAGATTTTTTTTTTTTAATTAGCAAAAGATTTGTTTAATTATAATTAGCAAGACTGTAAGTAGTCCAGTTTCTGGTCATAAAATGTGGAGGAAACAGTTTTATTTAAAGTCATGTATTATTAGCAGATTGATCAAAAAGATAGGTTTTTAAAGCAGGGAATTGGTTTTTTAAATCCATATCTGGACTTCTACATCAATGAACGTTCTTTCTCTAATCTTTTTAAAATTGTAATTTCAAAAGACTGTACACAAAAGCTTCCATTAGAACCATCTTTACATATTTCTGAGGGTTTTTTAAAACTACATACCTAGAAATGGAAATGGATGGTGAGAGTATTTGTACACAGTAGAAGGTTCTACCTGTACTTGTATTGCTGTATGCTACCAGGCTGTAATCATCATGGTCATGTGTACGTTGCTCTTTGATAAACAGATTACAGGGAGGTGGTATCCCCTTGCCATCCTCTTGGCATCTTTGTGTTTTCTCAAGTTGTAGCTCCATCTGGGGTGCCCGTGTCATCTTTTCATAACTTACTCCTTTGTGGTGTATCTTCTGTAGCTTTTCTGAGCATCTTTCTTACTTAAACTTCATCCTTAATCCTTGAATCAGGACCTTGATATAACATGGGCCACAAATCTGATGCATTTATGAGAATGTCTTAAAGCCTTTAAAGTTTTTTGGGGGGTGTATGTGTATGTGTTATAGGCACACAAGTGGAGGAAGGTCAAAGAACAACCTAGGTAGTTGTTTCTACCGTGGGGGTGCCAGGGATAGTTCAGGCTGTCATGATTGGCTGCAGGCAGTTTACCCACTGAGCCCATTTTAGTTATTTTTAGTAATGGTGATTGGTAATTATTTAATCTTTTTGATATTATTATTTATAATTTTAAATGACACGATTCTTGTTATTTAGCCCAGTCTAGCGTCAACCTCTCAATCCTCTTGCTTCAGTCTTGTGCCTGGCTTACCTTCTTTTAGTAGAGTGCTTTTTAGAGACAGTTTGTAGTGACAATAAAATTGAGCATTGAGGGGCTGGAGAGATGGTTCGGTGGTTAAGAGCACTGGCTATTCTTGCAGAGGACTGACCGGGATTCGATTCCCAGCACCCTCATGGTGGCTAACAATCATCCGTAACTCCAGTTCCAGGGGGATCTAACGCTCTTTTCTGACCTTCCTGGGCATTGTATGACATGGGTGCACCTACACATGCAGGCAATTCATTCATACACATGAAATTAAAATAATAAACTAATTGAGCTTTGAGCCCTTTGCTTACTCTAAATTCTTATATATGTGTATATATTGATATTATATGTGTCCTTTTTTTTTTCTCAAATAGAGACAGAGGTCGGAGAAGCAGATCACGCTTAAGGAGAAGGTCTCGATCACGGGGTGGTCGTAGACGAAGGAGCAGAAGCAAAGTAAAAGAAGATAAATTTAAAGGAAGTCTCTCTGAAGGAATGAAAGTTGAGCAAGAGTCTTCATCTGATGATAAGTAAGAATAGAACTGTTGTCATTTCATGGTTCTGGTGTAGAAAAACTGTTAAACTGTTAATCTTTCATTTTTAAACTGATGGCATAAGTGAACCCACTAATTTGGTCCTGAAGTAAAACGTTAATCTTTTGTATTTATTAAGTAATTCTCTATCATAGGTAATGCTTTTCTGAATTTAGCAATGTGTGCTTTGTCTAGATTGAATATTGGACTATCATTTTATATCTTTAATTTTCATTAGTGTTTAAGGAAAGAAATTATAAAGCTTATTTTCCAATTTATGTTAAACGTTGCATGTTTTTCATTGAGATTATTTTGTTTCAGTGACTAAATTCTCTAAAATAATAGACTACTTTTAAAATGAAAACTTGTCCAAAAGCACTATCTTGTAAGCAAAGCTAATGTAGTTAAGTAATTTTTAACAGGGTTATTCCACTACCTGGAGACATTTCAGTAATGTCTGAAAGGCACCTTTGGTTGTCATCCAATGGCATAAGCCCAGGGATATTCAATCCTGCAATGCACAGGCTAATTTCCCTAAAAGATAGTCCCCCAGATCAAATGTTTGGGTATAGAAGCCCTGATTAGATTTTTGATTGAAGAAGCTGGGAAAGAGATGAGTGTTCTCTATCAATGCTGAAACAGTCGCAGTCACTTAGCTTACTTATGAGTGTCTGCGTGAACTATTCAGCAGATTTTAAACATTAAGGAAAAGGCTGACTGACCACTGTGCACCAAGAGGGATCATAAAGATTGACGAGGTCACCTTTGAGGAACAAGTGGAAGAGAGTGAGGGTAGTATTGGGCATTGCATCACGTTTCCCTTCAGAACAGAGGCAGGTATTTGCATGTGTATTTTTTTAATATATTTTGTTTATTTTTATTTTTTGTGTATGAATGTATTGCTTGAATGTTTGTAAGTGCACCCGTGTTGTACAATGGCTGTGGAGGTCAGAGGGGGTGTCATATTGCCTAGAACTAGAGTTAGAGATGCTTGTTACAGCCATGTGGGCACTAGAAATTGAACTTGGGTCCTCTGCAAGAGCAGTCTGTGCTCTTAACTGCTAAACCATCTCTCTAGCCCTGCATGTATTTTGTTTGTGTGTTTTCTTTTGTTTTTCTTGGGTAGGAGTCACCACAGCCTACTTTCAAATGCATTTTTGATAGTAAAGAAGAATAGTAGCTTCCATGTGCTTTCAAAAAAAGGTTCTGTTCTACCCATCTTGTTTTATACATAAGAAACTGAGCTCAGAAAAGTGAAGCAACTTTCTAAGTCACAAAAGACTCGGTAGTGACTTTTTTGAACTTCGAGATCTTTCTTGTTTCTAGGTTTGGTGCCATGAACTAGGTGAGAAGACTGAAGTACAGAGAGAGTAAAGTTATTAGGCTTCCACCAGAAACTAACAGCTTAGGCATCAGTGGTAGCTTAAGACTGTTGCTCTAACCTTAATTTTTAAATGTCTAAGTTGTAATTTTAGAAACTACAAAAATGTTTGAAACAATTTTTTTTTAAGCCTGGAAGATTTTGATGTGGAGGAAGAAGATGAAGAAGCTCTAATAGAACAGAGACGAATTCAGAGGCAGGCGATTGTTCAGGTACACAGCTTCAGTGACTTTTTTTTTTTTTAATGCTTTTATTATTTTTTTTTTAATTTTATTTATTTCCATATGTGTATGAATGTATTATCTGCATGCAAGTCTGTGCACCTGTGACATGCAATGCCGCGGAGGTCAGAAGAGGGCGTCGGACTCCCCTGGAACTGGAGTTCTCCTGGAATTGGAGTTTCAGACGGCTCTCGGCCGCCATGTGGGTGCTGGGGATCGAACCCGGGTCCTCTGCAAGAGCGGTCGGCGCTCTTAACCGCTAGGCCATCGCTCCAGCCCCTTTTTAATGCTTTTATAAATCACTTCTCTACTAAAATAAAAATTTTGAACTTGAGCCAAGAATTCACCTAGTGACAGCTGAACTGACCAGATAATTATGAGATGTAAAATTTGTGAGACTTATAAAAGATGGTAGACTTTTTAAGTTATTAAAACTGACATTTCCTGGGACTAGAGAGATGGCTCAGCAGTTAAGAGCACTGACTGCTCTTTTAGAGGACTCAGGTTTGAATCCCAGCACCCACATTGGCGGCTAAGAACTGCCTTTAAGCCAGGCATGGTGGTGCACACCTTTAATCTTAGCACTCGCCTTTAATCCTAGTATTTGGGAGGCAGAGGCAGGTGGATCTCTGAGTTCAAGGCCAGCCTGGTCTACATAGTGAGTTCCAGGCCAGCTGGGGCTAGGGAGACCCTGTCTCAAAAAAAAAAAATTTCCTTTTGTTTTGTTATACATACAATTCTAATGTAAACTTCTTTTGTAAGACATGAGATTTTTGAAGTATTCTTTTTTAAAAAAATTCTAATATATAAATGTAGATAAATTGGAAATTCATTTAGGAAAACACGTCCATTATGTGGAAAAAACCATCATTTTAGTTCCTGACACGATAATAGCATGTTTTTATAATTGTAATTGTGGTTTAATTTTTTTTTTTTTTTTGGGTTGGTTTGTGTGTGTTGCATGAATGTGCACCACAGCACTCATGCAGAGGTTGAGGGTCATGTGTGGGAGTTGGTTTTCTTTGTACCATGTGGGTTCCCCAGATGGCATTCAAGACTTGTCAAGCTTGGTGCCAGAAGCTCTTACATTGAGCCATCTTGCCAGCTTCCAGTTGCCGTTTAAATGAAACAGTTGAGAAAGAAATAAGGATCTGACGTAGGCAGATCCTGAAGGTCATGTGGGAAGGAGGTTGCTGCATTAAAAGAATAGCTTCTGGTGGCTGTCCTGAGACAACAGCCTGGTGTGGATCTGCTGTGGGACACTGGTTAAAAAAATTTTCTTTACTGATATCCCTGAAAACTTGGTTGGCTCTTTTTTGTTCTTGGCTGGGTTCACCATCCCTTATCACCAACCCTTGTCAGATTTCAGAACCTACTGAAAATTTTGAATGTTAGAACGGTAACATGGTGTGTCTGTGCATGTTCCTTAGAGCCATCAGAGGGCTCTACAGCAGATCTTGTAACCAGCACATTATTATCTCTAAAATGAGATACACACGTCATCCCAGGCAGTAAGGATAAATAGAATTTACCTTTACCACTTGACAGATGTGCACAAAATGTAGAAATACTGTTCAGAGTTCGTGAATTTTGGAATTACTTGAGGATTATGCATCCATTTGAGCAAAGGTATCAGTACCTTTGTTTTATGTGTACACTTGTTCTTAACTTTCTAATGGAGCAACACTTACAAAGTAATATATTCAGATAGCATCCAGTTTTATAACCGTGTATTGTTATTGTTATTTCAGAAATATAAATATCTTGCTGAAGATAGCAATATATCTGTGCCATCTGAGCCCAGCAGCCCCCAGAGCAGTACCAGGACCCGGTCTCCTTCTCCAGATGACATCTTGGAGCGGGTAGCTGCTGATGTGAAAGAGTACGAGAGGGAAAATGTCGATACATTTGAGGCCTCAGTGAAAGCCAAGCATAACCTAATGACAGTTGAACAGAATAATGGTGAGAGTTTTGTCCTAAATGCTTTTCTCTGAATTTTTAGCTGTATAAGTTTTATAATGACGTGAGATGGAGATTTGAGGAAGAATGTAAGGGAATAAGAATATTGTGCCTACTGAAAATTACATTAAATATTAAGTATCCCAAGAGTGTCCTGTCTTGGGGCTGGAGAGGTGTAAATGCTCCAGAAATTGGTAGTGTGATGGCTTTCTGAGTACTCGTATACTTGATATGTTTCAAATGCATTGCTGTCAATTTTCCGTTTAAAACTCGGGTTCTATTCTAATCCAACCAGGGTGATGTGTCTAAGGGTGTTGAGTGGGTTTCTAGGGTCCTTTCAGGTAACTCCTTTAGTGTTTAAAAGTTTCTAGAGGTCAACAAACTTTTATTAAAGGTCAAATAGTATGCTCTCATTGAGTAATAAGTTACTTAGTTTCTAAAAATATAATTAATTCTTAAACTCAAACTTTATGTGCATTAAGACATTAGTCTACTTTAGCTTTATTAAGTAAGCTAGATGCAACTTGAGATTTCAGTGGTTCTTTCTGTCCTGAAGACACATAAGCTGGCCTCAGACTTGGAATCCTCCTGCTTCTGCCTCCTGAGTTCTAGGATGATAGGCATGTACCTGCACTTCCAGCTCTTCTGTTTTCTTTTGATTCTTAGAAATTATTTATTAAGACTGTCTTTGTATACTATCTGCACGTGCAGAAAAGCTTTCTATACATGCCAATCAGTTTTGATGTTCCTCATTTCTTTGTAAAGGACGTGAATAGTCTGATCAGTTACCTGAGAGGAGATATGTGGATTATGTCCAATGGCTACCCATTGGACACTAATTTAATAATAGTACTGCATATTCAGTCATTATTAGAGCAGGACATTGTGTTTGGGGGGTAATTTCTCTAGAATCGAGCTTGCTGGTTCAGAAGAGTTTGTGGATGTCCACTCTGATGTTGACAAATCTCCTCTTCAAGATTTATTACTGTAATCTTGCTATCCCATAAACCATGTCTGGATACTTTGTCCAAAGTCTTGCTTTTGGATTTTTTGGCCATGTCCTTGGTGAACAACTGTATATAATTATAGTTTTAGTTTGTATTTCCCTCACTGTGAGGTTGAGTATGTGTCCTTGTGAAAACCATTGCATGTCTTGTGGGGGTTTGGTTTTGGTTTTGTCCAACTTTCTATGAAATTATTATATTATAGTGGAAAATTATATATAGATTGTGCTGATTTACATCTGTCCATAGTAGGGAAAATTAACCCTTTGAAGTTTTTAAGTCAAGTTTCTTTAAAGATAACTTTCATTTTATTCCAAGATTATTATTTAGCCATTAACTTATACATTTAAACTAACAGTAGCAAAAGTTAGTCTTTCTGAAGTCTTTTTGGTGAGAAGTGAACAGTTTTGAATTGTATAAAGTGTAACAAATTTCCTCAAAGTTGAAAGCTAACTTGCAGGAAAGAAAAGAAGCTTGCTTAATACTACCATTTTTTCTCTTGATTTTTGTGTTTTAATTTCTGTCTTCGTTTCTGAAATATTGATGCAAATTTCCTTTAAGGTTCATCTCAGAAGAAGCTTTTGGCGCCCGATATGTTTACAGAATCTGATGATATGTTTGCTGCTTATTTTGACGTAAGTAATTTTAAATTGATAGTTAAACAGGGAACTGTGTAACAAAGTGGTCCATGTGTGTTTATGTGTAGTTACAGATCGCTAGTAATGTAACAAATGTTAATATTGAGACAGTTGGGGTGAACAGTATCTGAAAAGATAGTGTACTAGTTTTGTACCTTTTGAGTCTAAAATGACATTAAAATTTCAAACAAGTGCAAGTGAATTGGAAAGCTTCACAAAAGTTGAATATCAACTGGTCTAAATGTGTATGTATGTGTATGTGTGTACATACCTACCTCAACACGTGAACAGAAATTATGTGTGCTAGTTAGATAACATAAGGTCTTGTCAGTGTTTTCTAGGCCTTTCTTAGAATAGTCTCCTTTAATTAAGCATTTGTGTTGTAGGCAGTTGAGTACTTTAGGGTATGAAGCCTTATGGTAGTAGTCATTAAATGGTTGGAAATGTTACAAAAAATGGATTAAGGAACCATAATCACTTAGATTTGGTTTGCTATAATGTTTTTTCAACTGCTTTTTATTGAAAGTCTTCACTACAAACACATTTGAAACTGTGAGGCTATTTTCAAATATGTATTTAAAAGGCCATGAGAAAATGAGGCCTTGGTAAGAAGAACCAGGGAGGATAAATGTAACAGGGAAAATAAAAGTGAGGTAGGTAGAGTAAACAGTGTACGAGACCCTGAAGTCATAGTGATTGGCTCAGGGAATCTCTGATATGTCACACGGACCACAACAGGCACATCAAAAGTTGATGGGTTATAAGAAGATGAAATAACAGTGTACCCATTGAAATATTGGCACCTGTCATTTGCCTAGGTGATATTTTTGTTAACTTCCTTTCACTATAATGAAATAGTTGAGATAATCATAAAAAGAGACAAGGTTTATTTGGATTCCATTCTACAAGTTCAGTCCATAATCATTTGGCCCTCTTTGGGTCTATGGCTAGGCAGTACATCATGACTGAAGCTGGTAGGGTAAAACTGCTCACCTGTGGTGGAGAAGGGAAGAAAGTGAAAGGGTTCTTAGGTCCCACAATCCTCTTTGAATGTTAAACTGGGTGCCACATCTTTAAGATTTCACCCGTCCCAGTAGTGCTAGCTTGGGGACCAAGCCTTTATCTATCACATAGACCTTTCAAGGGTAGTCCTTTCTGTTGAAGCTTAGCAGTCTTGCAGGACCTTGTGGGTGTCATAGAGAGTAAAAGGGAGTAAAAGTTCTTGCTTTCAATTTCCCACACAGGTTCAACCTAGTACAGCCAGTGAATGTTACTACCACTTATGCCTGTATGGGAAGAGTACAAATGCTGTCTGCATGGACAAGGAGGCAGGGGAGGAAATGGTGAAAATCAGTAGGCAGGACAGTGGTTGTGAGCAGAGTGCCAGTCTGTAAGGGTTTCTCCCAGTCTTACCAGCAAAGAAAACTAGATCTAATATTGAATTCTTATTTTCACTTATAGTACCCTGATCATACCCAACAGCTTTGAACATCTCTGCTAAATATTTGCCCTGGTTTTAGATTTAAGACACTTTGCTAATTGTGATTTGACTACCTTGAGTTTACCCAAGCAGTAGTCATCATTGACTAGTAAGATGCTAGTTTTGCCCTTTTTAGTTTTTATTAAGGAGGTGCTTTAAGTGTGCAGTCATCCGGTAACCACTCTTGCCACCTCCTTCATTTCAGAGTGCTCGCCTTCGGGCTGCTGGCATTGGGAAAGATTTCAAAGAGAATCCTAACCTTAGAGATAACTGGACTGATGCAGAAGGCTATTACCGTAAGTGCGCATTTCTCATTAACTGTAGACTTCATTGTGCAACTTTTACTTAATGTAATTACACATTGCTGACCTCCATAGTCTGAATTACAGCAGCGTGGCATATCTAGTCATGGCATGAATTTTTGTTATATTTAAGTTAAGCAATAGCCCAGAAGCCTCACACTTAAAGTGACCCTAATTTTTTATGAATAGATATTTTCTTTTTCTTTCTTTCTTTCTTTCTGTCTTTCTTTTTTTTTTTTTTTTTTTGTCTTTTTGAGACAGGGTCTCCCTTCTCCCTGTAGTCCCAGCTGTCCTGGAATTCACTCTGTAAACCAGGCTGGCCTTGAACTCACAAAGATCTGCCTGCCTCTGCCTCCCGAGTGCTAGGATTAAAGGCATGTGCCCCCACATCCAGCTTTACAAATAGATATTTTCAACTGCAAGTGTGTCTTCCAGAAGAAAGGGTTACAGCGTGGTCATCTTCATATAAAAGTGTACATTTGACCCAACATTTCCCCTCCCTGGTTCTGTTTATGATAATCAGGCTCCTAATTTTTGTAATTTGTTTTTTTAGGTGTGAATATAGGTGAAGTCCTAGATAAACGTTACAATGTGTATGGCTACACTGGACAGGGTGTGTTCAGTAATGTTGTACGAGCCAGGGATAATGCAAGAGCCAATCAGGAAGTGGCTGTGAAGATCATTAGAAACAATGAGCTCATGTAAGTTCAGAACCAAACAAGAAAAATAATCTTAGTTTTCTTTAAAATAGAGAGAAATGTTTTTCACTACAGATTTTTAATTTACAGTCATATGTTATGTGTGAAGTTGTAAACTATCAATTGATTCTGTTCAATTCATTTCAGTATCTATTCTGTGTGTTAATACATACTTAGATCTCTTCTTTCTGTACCATCTAATACCATCTTCTGTGAAAATCTTAACTCTAGAATTGAGAAATGAAAGTATGTTGTTTACTGAACATAGGCTAGTCAGCAGAAAATCGAGGATTCATCAGCTTCTGGTGGGAATTTTTTGTATCTTGTTCCTCAACCTCTTCCCTTTCATAGCATAGGTCATTGCCATGCCCATTTATTTTAATCTGTACACACTTTGAGCTGGTGGTAGAGCCAATTTATCAATGGTTTCAAAATGTTAGAAGTATTACAGATTTTTACTGAAGTGTTATATTGTTCTGAGCTTAGATTTATTTGGGAACTCCAGATTTCTGTGCTGTAGGCTCATGTTCAAAATGTACCTTATTAGCGAGCATGGTGGCGCACACCTTTAGTCCTAGCACTTGGGAGGCAGAGGCAGGCTGATGGATCTCCGTGACTTCAAGGCCAGCCTGATCTACATAATGAGTTCCAGGGCAGCTGGAGCTACAGGGAGACCCTGTCTCAAAAAGACCAAAGAAAAAAAAAAAAAAGTACCTTATTGACAAGTCATCAGATTTTCATAACTATTAAATATTAGTAAAATAGTATTTAGATATGCCCATTAGTTGCATTCTTTAAAAAAAATTTAGGGGGCTGGAGAGATGGCTCAGTGGTTAAGAGCGCGGATTGCTCTTGCAGAGGACCTGGGTTCGATTCCCAGCACCCACATGGCGGCTAAGAACCGTCTTTAACTACAATTCCATGGGAATCTGACGCCCTCTTCTGACTTCTTTGGCATTGCATGATATGGGTGCACCAACCTACATGCAGACAGTACACTCATATACATAAAAAATAATAAAATTTTAATATATTAAGAATTGAGATAAAGTGTTAAAGATTGAGTTCTTTAAATCATGTTATTTGCAATTTTTCTGTTTATTGATTATTTGGGAAATGAACTCTTCCTCACACATACTTGGTAAGTATAACTATGACTTACTCCTCAATAAGTAGATTAGGGTTTTTAAAACATTGCTACCTAGGTGCAGACCTTGTGACTTTGTATAACTAAGCATTTGAGGGGAGGATCATGAATTCAAGGCAACCTGGGCTATGTAGCATGACTTGTATCCAAAAAGAGGAGGCTGAGACAGTGAGAGGCTAGCACATAAAAGGTGCTTGCTTGCTGTTGGTCAGACCTGACAGCCTGAATTCAAGCTTCAGATCCCATATGATAGAAGGAGCAAACTGCTGACTTCTGCTTGTGCATCTTGGCATAAAACACCCACATAGACATACCCAAAATGAATTGTCAAATTTTAAAAAAATAAATTTTATAAAAGCAGGAACATTTATTTACATGTACTGCTTATGGCATTTCAGACTGAATCTAACAGATGTTGCCCCTGGATTCTGTATATCCTTAATTAATTGTATTACATTTTTTTCTCACTATAGGCAAAAGACTGGTTTAAAAGAATTAGAGTTCTTAAAGAAACTTAATGATGCTGATCCTGATGACAAGTTTCATTGCTTGCGACTCTTCAGACATTTTTATCACAAGCAGCACCTCTGTCTTGTGTTTGAGCCTCTCAGGTAGTGTGTTGAAGCCTTCTTTATATCTGCCGCCTCATTTTGGATAAATTCTATGATAAGCTTTTGAAGCATTATGAGGGTTATGAGGGTGTTTTTTTTTTTCCTCTTGATTCAACTTGTTTGTTTTGGGGTTTTTTATTATTTTGTTTTTGATTTTTATTTTACTCTGGGTATATTGCCAGCATGCCTGTAAGTGCACCCATGTCATGCAGTGCCCACGGAGGTCAGAAGAGGCTGTCAGGTCCCCTGGAACTGGAGTTACATATGGTTACATATGGTTGTTAGCTGCCATATGGGTGCTGGGAACTGAACCTGGGTCCTCTGCTAGAGCAGCCAGAGCTCTTAACAGATGAACCATCTCTTCAACCCTTCTATAGATTATTTTTTAACTACATTATTTTCTTAACAATGATTAATGTGTAAAACATTAATTGACTTCTATACATTTGCCAGGCAGTGATCTCAGGTGGCCTATAGGGCAGCAGAGTCACTGATAGAAAGAAGCATTAACAATATGGGTTCAACGTTGTGCTTTCAAATGTAAACCCATTCTAAAATCAAGTTTTACCATGCATCTCTACTTTTTTGTTTATTTGGCAAATTGAAAGATGTATTGCATATGCTCTACTGTTAAGCTCTCATTTCAGTGTAAAAAATTTATCAAGCATTGGGCTAGGGATTCTCAGTTTTTTCTGTAAATTGTTATCTGGCACTTGATTTTACTTGCCTTTTATATTTGTATTTTGACTTCTTTTTTTCTCTCTTCTAAAAGTATGAATTTGCGAGAGGTATTAAAAAAATATGGTAAGGATGTTGGTCTTCATATTAAAGCTGTAAGATCCTATAGTCAGCAGTTGTTCCTGGCATTGAAACTCCTGAAAAGATGCAATATCCTACATGCAGATATCAAACCAGACAATATTCTGGTAAGTCAAATAATAGCATTAGGATTATTTCTATACTATTAAATAACATCTTACAGTATAATTTAGTGCATTAATAACTCATGGATTCACCAATTTTAATCTTTTTTTAAAATTAGGTCCACGAATTTTATAGTAATAGGAAGGAAGAAATGAATCATCTCTTAAATTTTTTGATTGATGGATTTGTAGCATGTAGCAACTTCAAGAATGGTTTAGTATAGTAATACTAGTTTCATTGGATAGGCAAAAATGCTATATAATGTTGCTATGTTGAAATGTTCTCCTATCTTACAGATATTTAAGGAATTTCTCTATTGGGGTGCTATGTGAAGTTTAACTTTAAAGGTGCTCCTTCAATTTGGTTTGGCTTTTTTTTTTTTTTTTTTTTTGAGAGACAGGTCCTCCCTGTAGCCCCAGCTGTCGCTGGAACTCACATTGGTGAACAGGCGGGCACTTGAACTCACCAAAGATCCGCCTGCCTCTGCCCTTCCGAGTGCTGGGGATTAAAGGCGATGCCGACCACATTGGTGCATCGCCCTGTAAATCTCCAGGCACTCGGAAGGCAGAGGCAGGCGGATCTTTGTAGGTCAAGGCCAGCCTGTGCTACAATGTGAGTTCCACAGGACAAGCTGGGGCTACAGGAAGACCTGTTCCTCGAAAAGACCCAAAATAAATAAATAAATAAATAAATAAAATAAATAAATAAATAAATAAATAAATAAATATAAGAAAGAAAGAAAGAAAGAAAGAAAGAAAGAAAGAAAGAAAGAAAGAAAAGAAGAAAAGAAGAAAAGAAAGAAAAGAAAGAAAGGCATGCACCACCTTGCCTGTTCCAGGACAGCTGGGGCTACAGGGAGACCCTGTCTCGAAAAGACCAAAATAAATAAATAAATAAATAAATAAATAAATAAATAAATAAATAAATAAATAAATAAAGGCATGCACCACCTTGCCTGGCCTTAGACAGTTCTTAGCTGCCATGTGGGTGCTGAGAATCGAACCCGGGTCCTCTGCAAGATCAGTCAGTTCTCTTAACAGCTGAGCCATCTCTGTAGCCCATGGTTTGGCTTTTTGAGACATGGTCCTGTTCTTTAGCCAACAACAGCCAGCCCCCCAAATCCCATGCTTTGATTATCAGCATATGCCACCACGCCCAGTACCCATCTTTATTGTTTTACTGCTTTTGAAACTGGCTTCTGGGATCCCCAAAGCAGTAAGGCTCAGTTGAGGCTAGGTGAAAGTCATTCCTTTCGAAGTCTTGCCTCTCTTATTACTGACTTCTGGAATAGTAAAACCCCGATTTTATGATGTCTGAAATGTTTTGGAATTTGGAGGTACATAATGGTTATATTAGTGAATCAGCACATTCCTCCCTTACTTGTGCTGTGGTAGTCATAGTTTGAGGCATGTTCACAGCTTAATGAATTGTTTGATATCAGTTCTGGAGTAATGTCCCAGAAAGATCCTTAGGAAAGGTGGTCTTTACTGGGAATTCATGTTTCAGCTATGACAAACTAAAATTCTTTAAAGATTATGGCTGGGCAGGTATACAGTGTGGTACAGTGTGTACATAGTGTTCAGGGTACAGTATATCCCTAGCATGCATGGAGTGTTGAATTCAGTCTCCAGTACCACACACAAAAGTATTGTGATCTCATTAAAGTTTAAGGACTCTTTAAGCTAGTTTACATTTCTCTTGTATGACATTACATATGTATATAATGTGGTTTATGAATATGCACGTGTGTGTTACAGGGGTGCATATGTTTGTGAGTGGGTGTGTGGCAGCCAGAGGATGGCGTAGACTGTCCTCTATTGCTTTCCACCTTGTTTTTTGAGACAGACTCTCTCACTGAACCTCTCAGAGCTCACCCATTAGCTAGACAGTGAGCCCCTGGGACTTCATGTCTCTGCCTTCCCAGGACTGGCACTACAGGCACACATCACCACTCTTTTTTATTTTTTTATGGGGTTCTTGGGCTCTGAACTTAGGCCCTCATGCTTACACAGCAAGCACTTTATCCACTTAGGACCCCTCATTTATCTTTAGAAAATTTACTCCAGACTATCACATTAATTATGAAGCACATTCTTTGAGTTTTATTGTGTATAATATAACTTGGGGTTAGGATTGCTGAGTAATTACAGTGAAATGGTTGGTATGTTCTAAAAGAATTATAAAATTACATAGGCAACTTTATAAGTTTTTACTTCATATTTTTCTTTTAAAAATTATGAAATGTAGCATATATCAAATAATTGTAAAATGTACAATTTAGAAGATGATTACACAGCAATACCTATGTAGCACCATGGCAGTTAAAGATTTTTGGCATTTTCTGAGGAGGTTTAGTCAGCACCTCATTTTTCGTGAATTAATGCTAGTTTAGATTTTCATGTGGATTTTTGGAAGTAAATTTCCTTTCTTGAAAAAAGAGAACACATGAAGGTGGTTTCATCCTTGGGAATCCAAAACTTTTAGCCATGTTTTTAGCTGGAGTGTGATAGATGAACCACATCCCTCATGGGGGAGTGGAAGTTGCATAGCAAACTAAAGTGCATGTGGGGACTGAGGGTTCGGCACATCGCTATGTGCTTGTGGCCCAGATAAACACCCGTGGTAACCTGCACATGAGTGGGTTCCCAACTGCTATACCTAATGTGTTTTAGCCAAATCAGGAGTCCGTTGGTACACAGTTCTGTGTATCTTTTCTGGATGTTACAGCTGTTTTTATGTAGCTGAATTCACGCTTTTTTTTTTTTTAAGCTTTGAAATTATTACTCATTTTGAGATTTTTTTTTTCTCCAAAGTAAAGAAAATGCACATAACTGTGGCAGTTTAAAAGCCTGTTTGGTGGGATGTGTAGTGTATGCCTTTAATCCCAGCACTCCAGAGGCAGAGGCAGGAGAACTCTGAATTTGAAGCCAACCAGGGCTGCATAGTGAGACCCTGTCTCAAAAAGAAAATCTGTTATAGTTTAATTCTGTTTGCAGATTCTGTTTGGTCATAGTCCTATCTGTAACAGTGAGCACACTTGGCGATGTTCCCCTAGAGACTGCCTAGAGTTGTTTAAACTGTTAATGTTTCTTTGGGGGCGGGAATAGTAGGACAAGTTCAAGTCCCAACTCGGAATTTGTGTGTGTCTCTTTTGAAGGGGGGAAGGGACTCTGGAATATGACTTATCTTCACTTGTTAATCCTGAACATGCTTCTGACTCATGAGTGGCAGCAGTCATGGGAGCAGCTCCAGCCTTTCTCAGCAGATGTCACTGTCACTGTGTATGTGGAAGTATTTACGGAGGAAACACGAACAGATGACTAATACAGAGCTCATGTTTATCAGTTTTGTCAGATATGTTTAACATTTTCTTGACTAATACTTTTATACTGAAGGGGTTTAATATTTTTTAGATTTGAAATATTGCTAAATTTTTGATGATCTGAACTGGTTAGACAATCCTTTTATTTCCATTTTCTCTATAACTGAGTGTCTTCTTTGCATTCATTGCCATTATAATTTTCTGGCAACTGAAAGTTGACTGAAGCTTTGTCCTCTATTAATATTTTCATGCTCCTTGAGAGAGTAATCTGACTTTTTAGCTTTTCAAGGGAATTTTACAAGATGCTTTGCCTCATGAAATGAATTTTTCTCTTAACCACCCAACTCTGTTAAATGCTGTTTAGTAAAATTAAATGTAATTGGTGTTCCCCATGTTTCCTCACTGACAAAAATCTTTCTTCTGGTCGTAACAAAATATTGAAGAGCTCTTTTTCATAATTAGGAAATTGAGCAGTAAAAAAACAAGGAATCTTTAAATGAGTGGCTTTTACTCTCAGTATTGGAATTAATATAAATTCTTTTAGACTAATTTGTATAATTATTCCTGGCATGAATTAAATTTCCTTGAAAAATGTTTTGCAGGTAAATGAATCAAAAACCATTTTAAAACTTTGTGATTTTGGGTCGGCTTCCCATGTTGCGGATAATGACATAACGCCTTATCTTGTCAGTAGATTTTACCGTGCTCCTGAAATCAGTAAGTTCCCTACAGTGTTCCTTACCTGGGCCATCCTGTGTGGTGGAAACAGCTTCTGTAATGTCTAAGCACTGTTTTCCATCACACTTCAGCAGCTGCACGAGTTCATTCATGAGGAAGGGAACCATAGCAAGTTCATCCTCCTCAGGTGGAATGAAGGTAGTTGTGACAGGAGTCTTGATCATATCGAGCAAGAGTAGCAAAACAGTTGTGGAAAATCCTCGACTTTAGAAGACCGCTCTTGATTATTCAAGGTCTGATTATCACGTTTATGGATTGGATGGGACCTTTGGTTTTTCTCTTCTTGCTGCCTGGGTTGAGGTTGACTAGCACCTCACCAAAGATGAAATGAAAAGGAGAAGTCATCTGTGTTTTCCTTTTGCCCCTTTAGTTTCTCCCCTGCACCCTGTTTTAAAAATTTATTCTTTTTTTCTTTTTTTTTTTTTAAGTATCTCTTAAGATTTAATGGGAAAGAACATGAAACTGTTGAGATATGCTTGTGGTTATAGTCCAAGCTGAGGTAGTCCCCTTAAAGGAAATTGAAACTAAGAGTCACTCATTCTTATCCTCACGTATTAAAACCTCCACTTTGTTTTCAGTTATAGGTAAAAGCTATGACTATGGTATAGACATGTGGTCTGTAGGTTGCACATTATATGAACTCTATACTGGAAAAATCTTATTTCCTGGCAAAACCAATAACCATATGTTGAAGCTTGCTATGGATCTTAAAGGAAAGATGCCAAATAAGGTACAGTATTATAACAGGAGCTTATTTTTTAAGTTCCTCCCTCTAGATTGGTGGACTGCTAGATAACTTGTCACCTAGACCATAGTTGTAAAAGAAAGCTTTCAGAGAGTGGGTAGGTAGCTACTATGATTCCCTAGCTCCTTTGCTATTTCTAGTATTAAAATTAGTGGTTCCAATCAGCCAAGAGCCACCAAAAGAAACAGTACAAGGGGTGGTGAGTTGGCTCTGTCATTAAGAGCACTTGTTGCTCTTAAGGATGACCTGGTTTCCGTTCCCACACATTCATTGTATGGCTTATAAATGCCTATGCCTTCAATTCTAGAAGTTCTAATGCCTTCTTCTCACCCTTGCAGGCATAGCATATACAATAAACCTTGTTTTTTTGTTTGTTTTGTTTTTATTTTATTTTTGTCTTTTTGAGACAGGGTCTCCCTGTAGCCCCAGCTGTCCTGGAACTCACTCTGTAGACCAGGCTGGCCTTGAACTCACAAAGATCTGCCTGCCTCTGCCTCCCAAGTGCTAGGATTAAAGGCGTGCACCACCATGCCCGGCTTGTTTGTTTTGTTTTTAAAGCCAGGTATAGTGACACACATATTTTTAATCTAGCACTCTGGAGGTGGAGACAGAGACAGGGGATCTTTGAGTTTGAAGCCAACCTGATCTGTGTTGCTAAGTAGTTCCAGGCTAGCCAGGGCTAAGCTACATGTTCTTTCAAACATAAGCAAAAACACTAATAAAACTACTCTTTTGGTAACAAGTAAAGTAGGAGTACACCCACGTTGGGAGGTTAATTAGAATAGAATGTTAAGGAAGTTCCTGTACTTAGAGAATGAAAAAATGGTGAGCGCTGAGTTTTGTAAGAACCTGGCTGAAGTTAGCTTTTCTAATGATGATAATAAGGTCCTGAGAACAAGGGAATCTGGGCTCAAATAAGAACAAAAACAACTTACTAGTTTTAGTAGTAAGTCAGCCTGCTTTGTAGTGGTTTAAAACCCATTTTTTTCTGTTTCGTAGATGATTCGGAAAGGTGTATTCAAAGACCAACATTTTGATCAAAATCTCAATTTCATGTACATAGAGGTTGATAAAGTAACAGAGAGGGTAAGTCTGACTTAAGTGTACTATGCTTTAGTTTTGCTTTGCTTTTTCAACACTGGGGACTCTGATCAGGGCCTTGCACTTATTAGGTAAGTGATCTACCACTGAGCTAAGTCCCTAATTCTGAATGCTTTCATCACTAGAGTTCTGTGTGGTACATGGAGTTACTTTTTTTTTAAATAAGTAACTCCTTTTTGCTACTAATTCCCAAATAAAGCACAGTTATATCATGAAACTTTTAAAAAATCTTTTATTGTAATAAGTTTTTATATAATGGTTGTACTTGGGCCTTATCACTTCTATTAGATCACTTGGTCTGTTATATTTTGAGTTCCTCAGAGACAAATTTGCCATTCATACACACTGCTTCCTTCAGCAGTTTTCCTTTCCCCGCCGTTCACTTTTTTTTTCCTTTCATACTTTCATGAGCTTAGTTATGTCCTGAGTTACGTCATCTCCTAAACATGATTGTTCAAGTATCAGCTGAATAACCATTCTGTACCAGCTTTTCTAAAGCTAACAGGATGAGGTAATGATTTCCTAATTTTTTGATCCACAGCGTTGTGCCCTCACTTTGTCAGAGAGCTGAGTGACATTTTGCTATACCCACCTATTTCCACGTGTGTCTCTTAGACTGGAGAGTAGGGAAGGACAGTGCAGAGCACATACATACTCGGCATTTTAATGGCTAATTTGAGAGCCTTTCCCGTTTATGTTTCTTGATCTTTGGAGAGATGTAGAGGGCAAAGCCAAATAAAAAATTCGAAAAAGTAAATGATTTATGTACTCTTGTTTGTGTATTAGTATTTTGGAACACTAAACACAGTCTGATTTAAGTTGACATGCATGTAACTTATTTAGAGATATGCATTGTAAAAATTATTTTTAGGAGAAAGTTACTGTCATGAGCACCATTAATCCAACTAAGGACCTGTTGGCTGACTTGATTGGGTGCCAGCGACTTCCTGAAGACCAACGTAAAAAAGTACACCAGCTAAAGGACTTGTTGGACCAGATCCTAATGTTGGACCCAGCTAAACGAATTAGCATCAACCAGGCCCTACAACATGCATTCATCCAGGAAAAAATTTAAACGAGATGAAGAAACTCCAAGGGTTTGAGTAATTAAATACAAAGACTGAAGAAATTTCACAGCAGTTTATTATTAATGTATATAAACTTATAAATATTTCTCCAGCAAATTTGAGGAAGCATGATATATTTGAATTAACACCAAGGGTGATACTTCTTTTAGAAATGTTAGTTAATCTGTTTTGTGTCTTATGTGAAATTTCACTGTAGAACTGTCTTTTGCCAAGACTGCACAAAATTATAGTGCTAATGTACATGGTTGCAGTTCACATAAAAGACAAAAGCATCTGTTATAAGTAGCAGTGCTGGGTGGTTGATTTGTTTTTAGCAGACTTGGCTTCATTTTGGTCTTCAGATGCAATGGCCAGCATAAATGCTGTTTATATTCACGTTTTCCTAGGTGTGTGTGTGCAGGCCACAGCAGCATGCCCTTGGTGTAGTCAGTGCCGAAGGGGTCTGTTCCTTCTTGAGCCTGCCTGCAGGGATGTCTCCTCTTTTAAAGCAGGTTGTGTACAACATTCAGTACACTGAAGGTAAGCTAAACATCACAGTGTTTTAAGATGTTATTTTATTGGAATAATTGACAAATGAGGGATAATTAGCTTTGTGGCAGAATTCCCTGCATGTGTGATAACTGATCTTGTTTTATTTTTTGGCATCACAACTGTGGCATAGTTAACAGTTTCTGTTCTGTTCATCACATTTAAAATTTGAACAGTATGCGCTTGATGGATAGAGCGCCTTCAGTGTACTGTTTCTTATTTACTTTTTTAAAAATCAACTTGCTATAGACTTTATATACATTTTGTTAAATACAGTTCCTAGTGACATAGAAGCAATGCGTAGTTTTCATTTACTAATTAACAAATGTTGAGGCCTACTTCTGAAAGTCCTCATATTTAAAAAGTAGATAACAAATGAAATTTCTAACTATTTGTATGTCATTTTGAAAGTGTACTGCTTTATGGTAAAAGTGTTTTCATTTGTTCATTGTTTGCATTATTTGTGATCATGTTGTCTTTCAATACAGGCATAAACCTTCCACTCTTGAGCAAAGCAGCTGCTTTTTAAAAGCAGTAATTACTTCTTTACCTTTTATTTCTTTTGTAAATGAAGCTTTTCTTTTAAAATATGACTTTAAAGAGTTGTCTATTGCATAAACAGTTGACACTCATTATTATAAAGTGAAGATTGTGCTACTGCATGGGAAGTGGGCCGTGCAGATTTCTGTATGCTCTCAGTATGCATCACTAGATAATAAAGTCTTTTGTGAACAAGGCATTTGTAGCCATTTTTAAAAGTTTTTGTCTTCAGTGCTGGTAAGTCAGGTAACTATAAATAGCTAAAAGCAGTCTTTGTTTTTCTCCTAAAAGTAACTGAAAGTATTAATCTGTTAAAGATGTAAATATAGCCCATTTTTTTCATTTTATTAATAATTAGGGTCCTAGTTATTTCATCCAGAAAAAGTCCTACAGATTAGTCAGCTGTCAGTGTAGTGAGGTTACTCCTGTAGGATAGATATGGGTATAATTCAGGATTTAACTACAGATTAGTCAGCGATCAGTGTAGTGAGGTTACTCCTGTAGGTTATGGGTATAATTCAGGATTTAACTAATGTTTCTGCTATTTTCTCACTTTTCCTTTTGATGGTGCGGAAAGAGAAAAAGGAAAACGGGGCACAGGCCATTCGACGCCTTCTCCAAGGGGTCTGATTTGCTGAGACACCAGCTTCACCTTCTTAACAAGGTTATTTCTGACAGCATGTGTAGATAAACATTTAGCAACAATTTAAAACAAAATCATGTAAATCAGCTTGGTTTCGCAACACAAAGGGAATTTGTATTTTTAACATGATAGAAGAGAATTTTCAAAAGCCTTTGTAACCTTTTCTGTTTGGGGAGGGGGAATAAAAATTAAGTCTTATCTCCCTGAGGACTATGGAAAACAATCAAATTTTGAGGTTTAAATAATATTTTTAAATTGTAAATGGGATTTTTTTATTCACCCAGGCACCTAATTACAACAAGCATGCACATTTTGGTGCATTCAAGAATGGAAAATCAGAATAGCAGCATTCTCCTGGTGGGTTTTGCTCCATTTAAAGACATGAACTACACAGCCAGGAAGGTGATAGATGATTTAATAAGCCACCTATGAACCTACACCCGTCTCTTCATGGTTTAAACTTACTAAAATAAATACAAGGTGATTCCATCTGCAGGTAGAGTGAAGCCTTTTAAATAAGGCATCACAGTGCAGCTTCCACCTTAGCGACTTGGATAGTAACTTTCCCACCATGATTTACTTTATTTTGCTGACAATATGCTGCATATTCAAGACTTTTGTAGTTGTTTTCACTTAATAGTTAATGCTTTGATGCTTCTGGTGATTTTCATGGCTTCATTTTAAAAAAATATTGAATAACTAAGTTAACCCACTAGAGAGTTCATCTTATGCCTTCAAAACTATTGCCTGTTCTTTAAAAAACAAAGTTGCTTGTTACTTGTTCTTTGTGTTTTAGGTGCAGCTCAGTGGAAGATGATGACAGCCAGAAGACATGAGCTAAGGTTTCTGTCCTATAAAAGATTTTAAACAGTTCTCCATTTAGTTTGTGTCTGACTTTGAGTTTCCAGCATTGTGGTTTGGGTGTCATTGCTGTTGGGTACTTAGAGTAGTAGTGCTATTGTGCTCATCTGTAAAGTGCTCATTTTATCATACTCCCTGCAGCCCCACCCCTCCCCTCCTCTGAAGTCAAAACTGTGGTCAAATTTAGCCATATAAATGACTATTGGGTTTTAACACGTGGTCGTCAAAATTGGATCATAAAGATGACTAGGAAAATTGCAACTGCCAAGGTAGCATACATGTGAAATTCCCCTGCAGGTTTGGTTTGGTGGCACACACCTGTGATCTCCACATTGGGGAGGGGAAGGCAGAAGGACCAGGAGTTCAGAAGCCTAGGTTACATGAGACCCTGTTTTTGTTTGGTTTTTATTTTTTTTAAGCTTTAGGCAAATGCAAAAGAATAGCCTGGAATTTTCAGAACACTGTTCAACTCCTTTAGTGGCTATTCTCCAGTTTGTTCTTTAGCATCCTGGCTTTTTAATGGCATGGTCTTAAAATAGTAATTAGACAGCTGCCAATTTTTCTTCCTAGAAATAAGAAAGGTGATTGAATAGATATTTCATAGTTAGTCCTCGGTGATCTGTTTGAAAGGAACAGATAAACTTGGTTCTGTTTGACTTTGTAATTTTGCTGAGGTCTGACTTTGGAGTTTTTTTAGCGCCTCTCTTAGATGAAGGTCATGTAGTGAATAATCCTATTTAACATCCCTGTTTTTGAAGAGCTATAATTACCTGTTGTGAAGTTTTAGCTTTCATATATTTTATTGCAAAAATTACTTCAAATGGTTGTCAGACTTTAGGGTTCACAAAATTCTTTAAGTATAATTCTCAAAGAGGTGAGAGTTTTTCCTAGGATTAGATAAGGAATCAACAAACAGGATGTGTCTCTCTTAGATGTTAGGTCCCTTGGCAGACTGTTGCAGGGACCATCAGAATTGAGGGAGTTTTGAGGCATGAACAGAAGTTCTTGCCCTAAAAGTGTTCCCAGCAGTGTTTGCTTTTATGCTCTGGTGATCGATGGTGTCCTGTGTCTTGACCCCCAGATGCTTTGCTCCACTCCTTCCGCTATCTTATGTTTAAAAATGAAAATAATGTGATTTTTTTTTTATCTTGGCCATTATAATGACCACTTTTTTCCAAACAAAAATAAATGCTTGGGACATTTTTGGAATACAAAATGCATATTGTATGCTGCATAGTAGAGATAGTGAAATAGAATAGTTTGGCCTTACATTTGTATTCCTCACGTTCTATCCTAGCTGAAGAGGTAGAAGACAAATCTGAAGTGAAACAAAGGAATTAACGTATATTAAAATCTAGGTTAAACATTTAGAGATTGACTTTTTAATTTGTGAAGATGAGATCATGTAGTGAAATACATCATTGCCTTATAACACCATTAGCAGTTGTACTCTATAAGTGCATTTCTCAATACTGTTGTGGGGCCAGCATATATTCAACCTGAAGCTTTTCTCATACGTGGAATATCCTAGACAGATACGCATCACTGCAAATTCATTTGTGCTTTTTACGTGTCAATGCTGTACACAGAACTGACTGTAAGCTGTTTTCTGGTTACTTTGAAATGTTATTGTGGCATCCTTACTTTCTCTTCTTCTGTATATAGGGTAAGGGACTGTTCTGAAGAACCTTTCCATTTAGTGATCAAGATACGGAAGCTGCTCTCTGAAAATGCTTGATGTATATCCTAACTGTCCATGGTATCATTTGAATTGTAATTTGCATTTTAGCAGTACATGTTCCCAAGCAACTTCTTAGGAAGATTAATAAAGTATTCTTCTTGGTACCATACTGTCTACTGGCTTTTTCTTTGCTTAAGTGTGCTGTTTTATGTTTAACCTTAAATTATAAGCACTTTTCTTAACCTGTATTTCCTAGTCCCCGTTTTACTAGCGGTAGATATGTTTTTGAAAAGTAGCCTGTGCTCAAAAGTGACTAGAGACTGGGGGGTTAAAGTTAAATGGAAATCTTTACCTAGAAAATTCTCAGAAGAGGAAGCTGGGGATATGGCTCAGTCAGTGAAGTCCTTTCCTTGTAAGCATGAGGACCTAAGTTCACATCCCCAGCACCCACAGAAAAGGCTAGGTGTTGTGGCTTGTGCGTATAATCCTAGTTCTGGGAAGGCAGAGACAGGATTCTGTTTGCCAGCCAGACTGTCTTGCTGAATAAATGCAGTCCAGGTTCATTCAGAGACCTCCATCTCAAAATGAAGTGGAGAGGGATAGAGGAAGACACCCAACATCGACTTCTGTCCTTCACATGTGTGTATACACCCACATGCCCACAAAAATGTTCACACACATGCCACAAAATTCTTAGATGTGCTTTGTGTCAATGACAGGGAAAGGTGTAGAGGGAAATGTCCCCTTTGAAACATACCAGGCTACTGCTTTTCCTCATAAACAAATGTTTTCAAAGCATTCAGTGGAGAATAACAGAGTGTTAAATTCATGTTTCTATTACATATATTGCTGCTCTGGTTTTTCTAGTGATAGGCGTAATACTATCTCTACAATAATAGGAGTAAGTTGGTTAATTGCCATGTGAAGCCAGACCCATTGGATAACAAAAAAGTGTGAATCTATAGTAGCTCAAGCAAAACAGGATTGAAAGCATACACAACAGTAAAAAGTGTTGTCTTCATCATACCTCCCCCCAGCCGGGGCTCACCACTATCCAGTGGCAACTAGAGTCTGAGTTTATAAGGGATGTGGTCCAATGGCAGAGGCTCTGAGTAAAGGCCTCTTGTAACCTGCTTTCCACCTAGGTGGCCATGAGGGAATTTTATCTTTTATCTGAGGGGAGGTGTGCGAATGTATTAAGGTAAGTGCCACGAGCCTAAAGATGTGTGTATCTGGTGAGAGGCAGCCTCTGAGGTCCAGTGAGGAGCTGAGGAAGCCTAGATAATGAGAGCTAAATGTTGGGACCTAAGGTCATGCCAAGTTAATCCAGGTTTTCTCTGGCCAAAGTTAGTTTCTGGCAAGCTTGAAGTGTTGCCAGGTCTTTTGTGTTAGTAAGTTTTCCTTTCTCCCTCCACCATGGCCACTGATAACCTGAGGTGACTGTTCAGGCCTAGAAATCCCCTCCTGGTCTCATTTTTAGGGAGTTGGACACAGCAGCAAAAAAGATCTCGCGTGTTTTCATTAATCTTCAAAAAAATACTAGTCTCTGCCCAGTAACTGAAAATGGTATTGCTTTTGGTACATTTTAAAACACTTAAAAGTATTTTTTTATTATAACAACCACTGGGGATTTTCAGTTTGGGGTAGTTTTGTTTCTGTTTGGACTGGGTAGGTTGGGATGGCTGGCTGGCTGGCTGGGTAGGCTGTTTTGTTGAGACATGTCATATATCCTAGGCTGGCCTTGAACTTGCTGTATACTGGAAGATGGCCTTGATACTTCTGCGCCTACCTCTCAAGTGCTAGGATTACAGGTGTTTCCCTGTTTATGCAGTGCTAGGATAAAACCTAGGGCTTCCTGCACTATTTTAGGTCTATTGCCATCTTACGTACTGTAGTTAAATAAGAAACTGGCCCTTGAGATCCATGTGATCTAGCAGGTAATATTGCCAAATTTTAAAGAACCAAAATCCCTAAACAAGCTGTCAAAGCCTAGTATTTCTTTTCTCTATTCAGAAGGACTGAATCTGGTGGGGATCACTGCCAGTCTTAATCTTGTTTGGCCTCTACTTCTTAGGTGTTCTCCCCTACCACCTTCTGCCCTCTGCCACTCCTGGCCTCAAAAGTCAGGGTTTGTGTCTATTAATCCATGCCATGCCCCTGTACCTGCCAGGCAACAGTGTTGATTCCTTAAGAATTGCCATTCTGCACTGATGGTAGAGATGAGTCACTCCAACCAGCCTGCTGTGTTCTTGTATTCATGTAATGTGTAACTTAAATCCTGGTCACCTAATGCTTGTGATTATATGAGATCAAAGGTATGCTAGCCTCTTAACATCACAAGCAGAGATTGAGGAACTGCCTTTCTTGTTGGAGCTGTAAAGCGATAGGGTTCAAGTTCCCAGAACACGTCAGTGGTGGTGTGCATAATTATCCTGATGGAAAGTCCCTATGCCAATTCAATAATATCAGATGCAGTAGTGAACAAAATGGGCATGTTGATTCCTAAAGGTCTTCTACAGGTTACTTCTGAACCTAAAGGTGAGGGACTGGACAACATCCAGGTATATATTGTTTTTGTTTTTGTATTTTTGAGACAGGGTCTCCCTTTAGTCCCGGCTGGCCTGGAGCTCGCTTTGTAGACCAGACTGGCCTTGAACTCTCAGAGATCTGCCTGCCTCTGCCTCCCAAGTGCTGGGATTAAAACTGTGCGCCACTGGCCAGGACTCTCAATTATAGGGAATTGTTTAAGAGTAGAGATGGTGGGTGGGAACCAAGAACAGTCACTGTGAGAACTGAGTGAAAGTTTTGAGTCCATTATTGCATTACAGTTAGGAAGGACTGTCACCCACTTTGGATAATGTGTGTGTGGCATATGGGTAAATTCCATTTACTATTTTCTCTTGTGTCCATATTATTCCAGATAACTCTGAAGTTTACCCAAAAACTAGACATGCTTCCTGTAACCCCTGTCACTTAGAAAAAAAATTGAGCCTTGTTTAATAAAAGTAAACAAGAGGAAACAAGCTACAGTTACGTTTCTTGAACATTCGAGTTGTAATTCATCTCACCCTTCCCAGCTCCAGTATTTCATCTCACTTAGGAGGCTGAAATACAAAAAAAGTAATAGCTGTCTACACATTTAGCAGCGTGCCTTTATTTCGTTTGGGACCTTTGGTAGTGTCTGAAATATTCAATGTGTATTCTTATTCAATGTCTATGAAAAACTAATCTGAATTCACTACTTTTTTAAATTTTACTTTTGTGTATGAATATACTGTCTACATGTAGGTTTGTGCACCTGTGAGGTGCAGTGCCGCGGAGGTCAGAAGAGGGTGTCTGATTCCCCTGGAACTGGAGTTAAACATAGTTCTCAGCCACCATGTGGGTGCTGGGGATTGAGCCCCGGTCCTCTGCAAGAGCAGTCGGCGCTCTTAACTGCTAGGCCCTCTCTCCAGCCCCTCACTATCTACTTTAAAGTACACACTGAGCCCTTGTACATCAAATGTTGACATTTCCTAAAGTTGTCTGGTTGATTATGGAACATGAATCCTCCCAAAGATTGTGCTCCAGGAAGCTTGAAGCAGAAGCCAGGGCTCTACTTTGATTTCCTGAGTCTTTGGTGCAATAAAGATAGTAAATTGTAAATAATATCATCTGTCTTTTGCAGGTTAATGAGTTAAAGGTCAGCCTGGTCTATATAGCGAGCTCCAGGCCAGTAAATTGTAAATAATATCATCTGTCTTTTGCAGGTTAATGAGTTAAAGGTCAGCCTGGTCTATATAGCGAGCTCCAGGCCAGTAAATTGTAAATAATATCATCTGTCTTTTGCAGGTTAATGAGTTAAAGGTCAGCCTGGTCTATATAGCGAGCTCCAGGCCAGATGGGACTAAAGGGAGACCCTGTCTGAAAAAGATGGGGAAAAAAACGTTTGGAAAGCCAAGCAAATGCCCAAAGACCAGATGATAGATTTGTGGAGATGGGTCAGGAGAGGGAAAAGGTGCCATGGTGCTGGTGGGAAGGACTAAGAAAATCGCCCCAGGGAACTGAACCTCTTACATGACTATATAATTGAACAAAATAAAAGAACTACAACAGGATTGAGTCAGTTCTACTATTTACTGGTGATGGAATTATACTGGAACATGATCACAACAAAGCACAATCTTCTGAATAGTTTGCTTTCCTGAGATGTTTCTTTGAAGTAAAAACACACACAGAAAGGGTTATCAGATATGTCCAGGAAGAAGCCCTTGGATGTAAGAGATGTTTCTAACACTTGGGTCTCGATGCTGAACCATATTTTAGCTGGGTTTCTTGGAATAGGTTTGGTCACATTGGGAGCACAGAAGAAAAAGTTAACTTTTTTGGTCAATGGGTGAGCCCTTGCCCTTAGCCATGAATGAAGGTGATAAGCACTTTTGCTTCTGAATATGCAATGATCTATTCAGTATGTTTTTTCGGTGAAGTTTCTTTTTCCTTGGTGCCTTAATTTCTTCCTTCTGGTTTTCGGAAAAAGACAGGGATACAGGAGATACTAGCACTGGGGACCTTGGTGGGTAAGACCTTGCTGAGACCACTTTGACCAGTGATTGAGTTGTTTGGGCAGTAGTAGGCTTGGGTGGGGGTTCCTGGAAAGGAGTCAAAATGTTCTTGGAATTTTTAAAATCATCATGCACTGAAACAGACTGTTTTACAGTGGATGAACATTTTAGCCATGGTGATCTAGAGTTTGATTTGCATTTGTTGACGCTGGTCCAATTCCATTTGGAAGTGTTTTGCTCTAGCTTGCCAGAACCAGAATTGTTTTTTCTCTTGTCTCGACTTTTATCTACACCAGATGTTGGTAGAGTCAAAGAGTCAGGAAGTTTCAGCCTGGTTTTCAACAGGATGGTTTTAGAGGAAGAAGGTCGTTCCAAAACTGAAACCACTGGAGTAGAAGTAACACATAGTCTTGGCTTCTCTCTTTGTGTGGTCATATGTTGTAACCTTTCCAGTTCCAGTAAGCGAGTTATCAGGCGCTCAGTGGAGGCTTCTGGAGGGTCCACTGCCGTCCTCTACTTTTCACATTTTGACAAGGCAAATCTGTGCAAGTCCAGAGTTAGAAGGGTGGGGGAGAAAGTCAGCATATTTAAATACTTCATTTGGTTCCTCCAGGAACTATCTCTCCACATGTTCTATTGTGTCTGGCTTTAAGTTCATGTCCATCTTTTTAAAATAGCTGAGTAAACTATCATTCATTTTCTCATTTTCTGATAAATCACTTTTGTCTGTTTCTGTATCTCATATTCCAATTCAGTGCAAATAAAGTGTCAACATTGCTTTCCACAGATGAATAGGAGTTGCTGTGAAACTCGTTTCTATCCTTAAAGTCTCCATCAGCATAGGGCCAGCAGAGACCTGCTGCAGACTGTCCAGGGTAAGAACCAAATTGCTTGGTCTCTGTAGTCCCTGGAAAACTTAATGAGTGGTTTAGAGTAAAGAGTCTAGGGTGTTTGGCTGTACTGAAGCCAGAATCCACTGAAGATTTTTTGAATTCCCTTAAAAAAAATCATTTAATTGATGAGTGGCTTCTTAACTAGAATTAGAATGCTGTTTAATGATACAAGTAACCCTGTTCAAAGATGGGTTATTTAATTCCTAATAGCATGCATGTATCTAGCTACCTGTAACAGAAATGTTCATTTCCAACTATGCTTGAGTTAGAACTATATAAATTTCTTAAATACTGATTGGACATCTCTTCTGCAAGCACAATTAAATCCATAATGACACCTAAAAATGGCCACTGTAGCCATGAGTATGTACTTAAAGTGGCTAATTATTGCCAGGCGTGGTGGCACACGCCTTTAATCCTAGGACTTGGGAGGCAGAGGCAGGCGGATCTTTGTGAGTTCAAGGCCAGCCTGGTCTACAGAGTGAGTTCCAGGACAGCTGGGGCTACAGGGAGACCCTGTCTCGAAAAAGCCAAAAAAAAAAAAATAAATAAATAAAAAAAATAAAGTGGCTAATTATCTAAGTATGATGCCTGAAAATGGCTAACTAGCTGTGAGTAGCACTAGGTTAAAAGTGGCTAATTACATCTATTTGCCTATATTGTACATGCAATTATGATCTCTAAAACTGAGGATAACCAACTCAGATTGAAATTATAGTAAATGTTTATTGACCTAGATTTGGATGAAACTTAAAAATGTTGTATAGATTACTTAAAGAATTCTGTGTTAAACACTGGTTTTTAAAAATTATTTTAGCAATAAAGGAACTCAACAAAAATTGTCCCAGATACAGTTCCTGATAATTTAGGAATAACATATTTCTAGGCATTATACTAAGATAATACAGAAAACTGAAGAAAAAGATAGGAGGGCATAAAATACTAACTTTCTAGTTAGATTTGGTTATGTTGTTACTTGTTTGTTTTAAAGAGACCAGGTAGTAGTGACACCACCATTAGACCCAGCTACTAAGGAAGTTGAGGCACACAGACAGCTTTAGTCCAAGAGTCTTGAGTCCAGTCTGAACAACATAAGTGAGACTCCTCAAACGCATTCTTGAAAAATGAAATAAGGGGGCTGCAGAGATGGCTCACCAGTTAATAGCGCTGAGTGCTCTTCCAAATGACCTGGGTTTGGTTCCCAGCATGCACATGGTGGCTAACAACCATCTGGGCACCATGGCCTCTGTAGGCATTGCATGTATGTGGTGCACTTACACACATGAAGCCCAAACAAAAATCTAAAAATCTAAAAATATTAATGAAATAAAAGGTAACTAGAAATACTAACAAAGATTTGACGCACTTAGTTGACATCCAGTCTTTTAGGACCAATTTGAATACAAATAATGTAATGTAGGACTTTGAAAAATACTTTCTTTCAAAATGATTTATATGTTCATTAAAGTAAATATTAGGAATATTGCCTTCCCTTTGAAACTCCATAGGAAAACCATTTGAAATATAAAATTGTTAACAGACTGAAGCCCATGCAGAGCAGTAGGGAGGGAAGTCTGGAGGGAAGTCTTTTCCATCCTGGAGAGGCCGCAGGACAGCAGTGCCCACTTGGAGCTGGTCTGAGAAGCAGGACAGTTCCTAAGAATGCTCCTATGAAATGTGTCTATAAACACTAAGTGTATATTACTGTTTCTTTTCTCAGTTGATGGTATATTAAGGAGAAAATTTCAGTAAAATATTTCATTGATACCAATCTTCTGTCTGTACAACAAAAGCTGACATTATAGCATGTCAGAGTGAAGCTCTTTATTTTCCCCCTTTCACAGCTAAGGAAGCTGAGGTAGTGTTAAGGCCATATACCTGTGAGCAGTGGGACCTCGTGCTGTGATTCAGCACTGCATGGCATGGGCACACTTGATTTTGGCTCCTGTGAGAAATTTCTGTTCCCTTCATTTGACCCCTGAATTGAAATTCTTGTTCCCAGGAGAGTTTTCCTCATAAAACGGACTTTCCCTTATCCATCAGCACACCATTCTGTTAGGACATCCGTCCCTACAATTCCTTTATGCTCTTCTTGGTTTTCCCCTTGAGTTTTAACACAGACAAGCTTGAGTCTGGGGTCCATAGAGGAAAAATCTGAGCAGAAGGTCACTAGATAGTGACCACGCTTGTTACACTTGGATTAAAGAGGAACAAAACTGGGAATGCTCGTCAACTGCACAGAAAGTGACACAACGCAGTGTGCAATGAAAGGTCATGTTCAAACATTTCTAATTTGCCAAATTGTTAAGACCCAGTTTAGTTAGTAATGTAAAATATAATGAACTGAAAAGTCAGAATTCAAAGCAAAGAAGGTGCAGAGACTGAAGAGCAACTAAAGCTATGTTTTGCACCCTGCTCTACCATATCACCTATTAATGTGACTTTGGCAAGATATTTCAGTGTCACCAAACCTCAACAGCCTCTTCTGTAAAGGAGGAACACTGGCAGTGATTTCACCAGTCTTGTTTGAGAGTTGAGTTTATATGGAATTAAGTCATTCCTGACACATGAAATTATACATTTCTACCACATTTCCTTCCTTTCAATGAGAAGTCCAGCTCCATCTATCTAAGCCTCACTGTAAGAGCAAAGTAAACTCAAAACTCAAAAAGCATTCACTGGCTGGCTGTGTCTATAGTCACTGGTTTGGAGTAAATTTCTGTAATTTTCCATTATTTCCACATAATATCTTTTTTCTGGCTGTGTTTGATCCTTGTATTTCAAATAGTTAACTCATCTATATTTAAATGCATTTCAGTGAAGTATTAAAAATATAAACATTTCTCACCTACTGTCCATGGTACTTCCTTTAATAAGAGGATAATTCCATAACTGAAATACCCCTTGGTTACAATTCTGCTAATACAAAAACCACACGCAGTGTTTTAGAAACTCCATGAATTTAAGAAACAATAACCAAAGAGTGTGAGAAATAAAATGCCACCTGTGTTCTAATGTGAGCATGCTCTGACAAAGTCAGGTCCAGTGTCAGCTGTTCTGTCAGGATTTCTAAATGGTTCTACAAGACAGCAGAAGATGTCAATACACTACAGCTCTGTTTACTATTCGTGTTCTAAGTAAAGTCTGATATGCTCCCAGTTTCTATTGGTTTAAGCAGAAATTTAGTACTGTCTATTAATACTAACTAAACATTGTTAATTAATGAGACTTAGAAATTACCTTTATTTTACACTTCAACATTTAAAATTTTGATATTAAAGGGTAAATGAAAAGGTTTCACTAGTTTGAAAGAGGATATTGACCTCACATGCTTTAAGACATCTGAAGGGCAGAGGCTACTTTCTATTTGGCAATGACTAGAAAACACTATTTTTGCTACAATGCCAATTTCAATATACAACATTGTTATGTAGAAAAAAAATGTAACAAACAAAATTCTCTTTTTGTTTGTGTGACATTGGAGATTGAACCCAGGGCCTTACAGGTGTTAAGAAAGCACACTACCACTGAGCTATATATTTCCAGCCATGTTTCCATTTGCAACCCAGTAAAATGATAAAGGTTTTTACTTGTTTTAAGAAGTCTTCAGAAGGGGCTGGAGAGATGACTCAGTGATTAAGAGCAATGGTTCTTGCAGAGGACCCAGTTTTGATTCCTAGCACAACATGGCAGCCAGCAACTGTCCCTACTCCAGTTCCAGGGGATCTTACACCCTCTTCTGACCTCCATGGACATTGCATGACACAGGAGCACCTTTATACGTGCAGACAATAATGCTCACATAAAATAAATAAGTATTTTTTTAAAAAGAGCCCTTCAGAAATAAAATTTCAAGTTCAGCTTTGAAAAAGAAAAAAAAATTTAAAGAGCATGCAAATATTTCCAAAAGATGTTTTAAGAATTATTTTAGGGGCTGGAGAGATGGCCTAGCGGTTAAGAGCGCCGACCGCTCTTACAGAGGACCCGGGTTCGATCCCCAGCACCCACATGGCAGCCGAGAACCGTCTGAAACTCCAATTCCAGGAGAACTCCAGTTCCAGGGGAATCCGACACCCTCTTCTGGCCTCCGTGGCATTGCACGACACGGGTGCACAAACTTGCATGCAGACAGTACATTGATACACATACAGAAATAAATAAAAGAAATTTTAAGAAAGATTTTAAACTAAACATCCTTGTTAGTTTTGCCTGAAAGAATGTATATAAAAAAAGTCAATTAGTAGTTTTACAAATCAAGTTAAATTTAAATCTGAGCAATTCTTGTGGTGTAACACACACACATCTGGGGCTTCTTACCACCTGCCACACTGTCCTTTCCAGATGAGAGACTTTTAGTTTCAATAACAAGTTCTTCAGAATCCAAGTCCCACTGAGATAGGTACTAAAACAATATTTATTTTAAAGCATAAAATTAGTATTAAGAAAATTAGGAAAGCTCAAGTGTACAATTTTACATGTTTTTTAAGTAAAATATGACAAAAGACACCCTCTGCTTCCTATACAAATACACTCGGCATCTGTGAGGAACATGCATTTTGCTCTTATCAAATCATTACCAGCTTCTTACTCAGGAAATGGAAAGGCCTTTACAATATATGGTTTCATTCTCATTTTGGTAAAAATAGTGACACACAGGTTTCCAATTTTTTAAATACTGATTTTTTAAATACAATCAAATGCCCTATTCATTTTGTCACTGGTACATGATGCCACATTCATCAAGAGTTGTATATTTGAATGCCAGAGCTGATCGCCCAGAAAATCTTTCCATCATCCATAGAAAATGTCCAACCCTTCCATTACAGTCAGTGGTAATCCACCTCACTACTTATTTTGGATTTCAGGTGTTAGGAAACCCAGGAGATATACCTAAAAAAGCCCAAAATAAATGAAAAGTACCAATGTCTACTAAGTATTTTGTTCCACATTTGGAGAGACTGTTATGAGAAGAATGGGGTTATAACATTCATTACATAGAATGTAATGAAGTTTATCTGAGAAAAACTTGTCAATGAATCTTTAACAAATGAAATGTTAGATATCATTAAGCATCATCTGCATACTGTGGAGGGAGAAATAAGCTTCAATACAGTACAGCATGAGGATTTAATGTACTTACAGAGAGGTATGTCCTAATAGGACAGATAGTTGGGTGTGCTAAAGAAGGGGACAGATTATCATTCTGTAGGGATTCTGAAAAGTAAAATTAACAATTTTCTTCTCTCTGGGGTGATATAAATGGAGTCTAGTTTCTACCTAAGAATCACCTGGGGCTTTTATTCCTATGTATACCTGGGACAGTACTATCTGAAATGTTATATGTGAGAAAAATGGAAAAAAAAGAAGCTGAGACGACTGACTATTTATAGGATGAAGTGAACACAGCCAAGGTGCCACATGGTAAAGAAAGCTGGTCCATAACATGAAGTAGGCTAGACTACAAATTTCTCAAGGGTTGGGACTTGGTTATACTTTCTTGGTATCCCTACTGCCTTTACTGATGTTTCACAAATGTATGGGAGAAAATAAGGAGAGCATTGCCTGACTGACAACAAAGTACCATCTTTAATGAAATCCAGTTCCAACTAGAAATGTTTTTCAGATTTGTTAAAATAGATTGAAAATTTTTCACTTGATATTAAAAGTGTGCTAAGGGGGAATCTTAGTGTACTCACAAAGCAAAAGCAGATCATCTCCACTGTAAGACTCAACAGCTCTGTCTCAGCAAAGGGACCTGCTGCCCAAAGTCTCAAATTCAAGAGCATGTGCCATACCTCCCGAGAGATGCTTGACCCATGTGGGTTGCTGCCACAGTTCTCACCATTTCTTCTTCCCATTTTGTTACAGCTGCTCTTATGTCCCCTGAAAACCCTATACAGATTGTGGAACAGACACACTGATAGGTAAGGTTCAACATCTATATAAAGGAAAGCTTAAGTTTTAACTCTCCATCTAAAGGATGTGAAGAAAAGCACTTAGAAGGGCTGGAAGTATAGCTCGGTGGTAGCTGGAGACCCTGGGTTCTAACCCCAGCAGGATAACCACCACACCAGAAACAAGAAGCTTAGAAAACGGGGATAACATGGGGTCAATCAGAAACAAGGTGCATGCCTGACCAAAGTAGGGCAGAGACAAAAAATAATTGGCAGGGTATAACTGACCAAATATTAGGGAGTGAAGGTCAGGGGTGAACTATGATATAAAAATATGCGAGACAATGAGGGGGACAAATCTCTGTGATTATCTAGAACTTTACTTTTTTCTTTTTTTTTTTTTTTTTGGTCTTTTTCGAGACAGGGTCTCCCTGTAGCCCCAGCTGTCCTGGACTCACTCGCTTAGAACCTGTAGTTCAAGTCTGGCCTTGAACTCACAAAGATCCATCTGCCTCTGCCTCCCGAGTGCTAGGATTAAAGGCATGCGCCACCACGCCCAGCTAATTATCTAGAACTTATAAAACAGAGATAAAGCCTGCTTTTAATCTTTCAAAACAAAAAGGGCCCCCCTTTGAAAACAAAACTAACTTTACATACAGGCAGGGAAAGAATCCCATAAATGTTTCAGACAAACTAAAAGGCCCTGAAGTCAGACATTTTCTGTACCAGATTATGTTGATGTCTAAAATCCCAACTATGATTTAAGATAAGCTTATTAGGGTGCTATAAAATAATAAAGCAATCACTGGATGAAGGTCTGGCTAACTGGAAAAATTACAAGCCATTGTAATAACCAGTAGATTTGCTAATGGTTTAAACTTTATTGCAGAGAGGAAAGGAATTGCCTTTCAAAAATAAGGGACCGTTGGGGCTGGAGAGATGGCTCAGCAGTTAAGAGCACCGACTGTTCTTGCAGAGGACCAGGGTTCAATTCCCCAGCACTCACATGGCAGCTAAGAACGGTCTTTAAGCCAGGTGTGGTGGTGCACACCTTTAATCCCAGCACTTGGGAGGCAGAGGCAGGTGGATCTCTGTGAGTTCAAGGCCAGCATGGTCTACAGGGTTAGTTTCAGGACAACCGGGGGTACAGGAAGACCCTGTCTCAAACACACACACACATACACACACACGTGCGCGCGCGCCCGTAATAATAATAATTATTATTATAAAAATAAAAATAAAATATTGAATAAATAATAAATAAATAAATAAATAAATAAATAAATAAATAAATAAATAAGGGATGTTATGGTTTGGGTAGTTTGTGAAGTAATATTGTGGGCTTTGGGCCTGAAGGAAGCAGGATCTTGAGAGGGGGTGCTGTAAATAAATAAATAAATAAGGGATGTTATGGTTTGGGTAGTTTGTGAAGTAATATTGTGGGCTCTGGGCCTAAAGGAAGCAGGATCTTGAGAGGGGGTGCTGTTGGGAGTCTGCCATGTGTGTGCCACTGAGGAGGGCAAAAAAGGCCGCCACACCCAGAAGAGGGGCTTCTTCGAGAAACAAGGCCTCCAGGAAAAGGAGCCTCGGGGTCCAGTGGGCGGGTGCTGCCGGGGAGCCGCCCCTTTCCTCCCAGGCTGCTGCCCCCGGCCATGGCATCCGGTGGGACTCGAGGTCGCCTAGCTCTTACCCCTCTGAGCCGAAGGCCCACGGGGCCTGGCCGTCGTCCTCTTCCACACCTCCGCTCTGACTGAGGTGCGTGCTGGGCAAACAGCTCTGGGGGCGCGGACTGGGCCTGAGCCTTCCTGCGGCGAGATGACACCGAGAGCAGCAGGCCGCGGGTCGCGGGCGCCCCTCGGTAGTCACCGCGGCGGGGTCGCGCCTGGGACCAGGCCCGGCCCAACAAGGGCTTGGGCTGCAGCTCCGCAGAGCTCCCGCTGGACACGTCACGCGGCAACTACGGTGGAGCGTGGGCCGCGGCCGCTCCGCGTCCCGCCAGGCCGCTAGGCCCCTGGGGGCTCGCCTGGAAGTCTGGCTGGGACGCTGTGCCGCGGCAGCCCCACCCTGCCATTCCAGACGCCCTCTGCGGAGCCTGGACCTCCCAGACCTTCTCCAAGTTTCCCCAGGCCTCCTTCTTGGTCCAATGGGAAACTTTCAGACCTCCTTGGGGCCACCTTGGGCTTTCTCAGGCATCGCCCACACTTCTGGGGCTCTGTAGGCCCCTTTTGGGCCCTTCCTCAGCCTTTCTTCCACCTTCCTGACCTCGCTCTTCCCTTTCCAGGGCCCTTGGCTTCCTAGCGACTTCTGGGCCTTCTTAGCCTTTGTTGAGACTCCCCTAGTCTTCTAGGGGGCCAGATGATGACTCACGGTGGCTGGTAAACCTGTGGTAGCCAGGGCCTGGCCCACAGATCTCCACTCTACCATCTGTTTAAATAAAGCCAGGAGCTTTGCCTCACACACCCTAAACTGCATAGACGTCAGATATTTTATCTAAGCTCTAATGCAGAATACATTAAATACTTAAAATGGAAGAATGTTATCTCCTCTGAAAGCAAGGCCATCTCTGTTAGTTTCAATTGTTCGGTCACCTGGCTTAGAATAGGAAGGGCAAAAGTTGATTCTTTTTCTGTCTAAGATACATTTAGATTTTAAGAGCCAGTTTTATACCCAGAAATGAGTATTTCTTACCAGTTCCACAAATTAACGTGGGGAAAGAAGAATGAATTATAGCCGGGCCTGGTGGCACACACCTTTAGTCCCAGCACTCAGGAGTCAGAGGCAGGCGGATGTGTGAGTTCAAGGCCAGCCTGGTTTATATAGTGAGTTCCAGGACAGCTGGAGCTACAGGGAGACCCTGTCTCAAAAAGACCAAAAAATAAAATAAAATTACATATATATGTATATATATGTATATATATATGTGTGTGTATATGTATATATATGTGTGTGTGTGTGTGTGTGTAAATTTATATACTATAAATGAACAGCCTGATATAGGGAAATTTTTAAGTAAAAGCAATTCTATAAGTAAATGACTACTAAAATGTCAGATTTATAATAAAGTTTTGATATTTGAGTAGAAATTTTTGTAACCATTTGTTGATAATACTATTGTGTTCTATTAGGTTGAACACCTAACAGGTGTTAGGCTCTAGATTCAAATTCCAAAAGGTTTCAATCAGCATTGAAGTGCACTGGCCCTTTAATATCTAGAGGGATCAGATCCCCTGTCCCTCTGAGAGTCTTGTAGAAAAATACGCATACATGTACTTATCAAATGTTGAACATAATTTTGAAGAATTTCTAAGATCTTTGATCCCCAATTCCACTCCACAGATGCCTGTCTCCTCTGCATTTCCACCCCCACAAAGATTTAAGGAAGCCTTTCTTACCTGCCTTGCTTTTTCTCCCTTACATTTTTTTTCCTTTACAAGGAAGAATTTTAATAAAATTTTGTCGTTTTGTTGTAATCTTTCCTTGGTACAAGATTATGTAATAGCAGCCAATGCTGATGTTTACTTCTTGCATTTTTACAGACCACTAGCAGTTAGACTTTTGACTTTTGTTTTCAAGGACACTAGTGAGGTGAAGTGGCCATATTCAACATCTTAGTTTCATTTTCTTTGTGTGTTCCATTTCTCCTACTTTACGGGACATCTCCCAGTGCCAGAACTTATCTTTTTATTACATATAAAGGAAAAAGGTTTTTACTAAATCTAGAATTTGGGAGACTAAGGCTGAAAAATAACAGCTCTTACTTAGACTTAAGTTTTCCCCCAACATAAACACAATACATATATGTTTAGAAAAGAACTAGTCAATTATTTACACAGAGAACAAAGTCTCAATATAGAAAGAAGAGCAATCACTTTACCTGAGATGCTTTGGTGGCCACCTGTAACAGTTTGTATGGGGATCCCACCACCAAATCTTGGGTACCATTATCCTCAACCTCAGGCATCACTGGATCAAAGGCACATCCTCAGATTAAAGAATTTGACAAAGTCCCTCAGTAATGACTTTACTTCTTTTCAGTGGGTGGGGTGAGGGCCTATGTTTCTTTTAGATTCCATTAACAGTACTTCTTTTCTATTGGTTTCTATTACACCTATGATAATCACTCAGCCTCTCTTGAACCTTCTCTTCATCTTTGGGTTTCTATGACAGAGCAAGTACTGAGCAGTTAAGAAAAACCCACACTGGTCAGTTTCAAACCGTCATGGAAGGAAACTTCCCTTCACAATGGATGGTATAACATGAAGACTCAGGACCAATGATGAGGATCCTGAGAAAAAGTATTGCTTGAGTATAGTGTTTAACCTCCTTCATTTATGTCTTTGTACTGCTCAGTCTTTTTTATGAGTTCTATTTACTTGTTGACTTTTTTAATTATCTCTTTATCCCTAGTAGAGAGCGAGGGGCCTTTCTGATTGGTCTGTTAGGTTATCTCCCTTACTCGAAAACTGGATGGAGGCCACAGTGGGATCACAATTTATGAAGAGAATGAGTAAAGTCTGTAGGGGTCTCAGTCCCTGCAGCCTATTCTAGGCTCTATCCACCAGGCTGTTTTCCATCTAGTAGCTCTGACACATAGCTCTGTCAAATGCTCTCCTGATGCCTAAAGAATAAAATCTGAATTCTATAGCCTACCTTGAAGTAATGCCTTTTCTCTCTAATGCCCATTACTTGTAGATTATGTCAGACATTTTACAATTTTCTCCAACACTCCCTTTTTCTCTCTTCAGTTTTGTTTCTTAACCTGCAGTATCAAACTCAAGTCATATTGTTCTAGGTCAATAGTCATCCTTCCAAACTTAGGAAGAATAAACTCTCCAATCTAAAATTTCTGTTCTGGCTTATAATAATTTGTTTACAGTTCCTTGTTGACATTACAATTATCTATCTACAATAGCTCACTATCTTTTCAACACTTGAAGGTAAGATCTGCTCTTTAATCTAGAAGGGTGTCTGTTATAGATTAGGCATTCAGCAGATACTTAAATACTTCAAAAATAGTTACCAAAATATGTGATGTGTTAGAGGTTCCAGTCATATTGCTCAACATTTTATATAAATTAATTGTTTCTTCATGTTACATCTAGTTCATAAATAAGAAACCTGAGCTAGAGGCATTAACTTTTCTCAACTTGCAAATAGCGAAATGGGATTTTTATACTCCCAGCTAATCCTTTCTACAAAAGTATCTGGGAAATTTGATTCCCCTCTGTGGACAGAAATTATATGTGTGCACATGTGTGTGTTGTGTGTACCGATTTCATGTGTCTTTGTCTCTTGTATTGCTTTTTTTAAAATATTTCTGTTCCTGCTTTTCTGTTTTGTCTGGAAGGTGGAACTAATTCCAGATTCCTAAGAGCCCCTCTGAGATTTGTCAGCCATAAGTACATCTTCTAAGATTCCCTTTTATTTGTTTTTTTTTTTTTTTTNAATAGCCTCTTTCCCATTGTCGTCCCCACTCGGCTTCCTGTCAGTCATGCCTTGATGGTATCCAAATCACAGCTGCCTTTCCCACCATCACTAAATGTGAGAGTGTGGTGGAGTTAACAACTGTAAGGAAAACTACTAAGAGAATGGTACTTTTTCCAAGTCTGGGTTTGCTTTGTCTCTAGTCCAGCCTTAGAAAAGAGACAATTGGCCCTATTGTACATCAGATCCAGCGTTACTTTTGGCCAAGGAGAATGCACCATGACCAGCATTCAGTTCTTAAAAGTAATCTCAAGATGGCTTGACTTAAAATCTGTACCTGGGGCTGGAGAGATGGCTCAGCAGTTAAGAGCGCCAACTGCTCTTACAGAGGACCTGGGTTCGATTCCCAGCTCCCACATGGCAACTAAGAACCATATTAAGCTGGGCATGGTGGTGCACATTTTTAATCCTAGCACTCGAGAGGCAGAAGTAGGCGAATCTCTGTGAGTTCAAGGCCAGGCTGGTCTACAGAGTGAGTTCCAGGCCACCTGGGGCTATAGGGAGACCCTGTTTCAAAAACAAAAAATCTGTACCTCTTTAGCTAATTCAGAGTAAAACCATTATTTCAAAAGTGAGCTAGAATAAGATAGATGCTCTCTATGTGCTGGTGTCTCCCAGTCTCTTCTCCTGACTGCAGCAGAGAAGGTCTGAATCAGAGGAGAAGATGGCAAGCCTTGGGCCAGGCACTTAGAATTCCAGCAAGCCTGGCTTGCTGCCCACCTCAGCTTCTCCTGTGGCAGACCCAGCAATACTGATCACAAGATAACTGTTGTGGAAAACACCTCAACATCCATGTCTCACCTCCACTCTGCAAAGAAATGTCAGCCATAACAACATTTCTTAGTTCTTAATTATTATTCAGGGAACAGACTCATTTCAGCCTACCTCTTTCAGTGCCATTTATATTTTGGTGCTGTTGTACATCTGTCCACATCTCCACCTTTCAGAGATACCAAGGTCATGGATGGCCACACATGACCTCACAACCTCCCTCAGTGTTAATTAAACATTTTCAAAAAGTTGCTCAATATTTTCTAATTAACAATATGCAATTGTGTGGTGCTCAAATAAGACATTTGACCAGTGGGAAACATTTCAAATCCCTTTTGGACAGCTGGTATTTAGCATATGGCTTAGATTAATAACCTGGTTTCATTCATTTCTTTCCCAGCTGCTACTGGTGCTTTTCAGTGGTAGCAAATTCTAATTATCTCAATTTAGGACTCTGTTTCTATGAGCATTCATTATAATATCCTAACTTTTTTGTGTTTGTATCATTCCTTTTAAAGAAATATAGGCAAGATATTTCTACTTTGAAGGATTCTTTTTCATTTTTTACTTTAACGCTTTATTTTTAAAATTAACCTTTACTGTTTTGTCACCTTAATAATAATATCTTCTTTGAGATGCTACTAGTTTATTACAAAAGATACAATAAATCTTGTTTATGATCTCTATATTCTGCCAGGTGTGGTGGTGCATGCCTGTAATCCCAGCCTTCAGGAGTCAGACACAGGTGAATATCAAGAGTTCAAGTCCAGCCTGGAATACATTGTGAGTTCCAGGCCATCTAGGGCTACAGGGAGACCCTGTCTCAAAAAGACCAAAAACAACCACCAAAAAAATTTTAAGAGAAAAATTTCTGTATTCCAAGAGTGGATGATAATGTATTTGAACATATTTTCCCAAACAAGGTAAGTGAATCCTGTATCTACAGTGTGCTGTGGCTGGTACTTTTGAGCAAGTTCTCAGTTATGTGTTTCCTCTTTTATTTTGATCTTACTTCTAGACCTAACCCCTCAGTGCTTATTGGTCCTTAAGCCTTCTGGTTCTGTTTTCCTGGCCATATAGAATGAACTTTCTTTAAGTTTTGGTCTACTTTTCAGTACCAAACTTACTTTCTGGCACCAGGAGAAATGGAACTGGAGTCTTCTTTCTGGGAGTTGGGGCCCTCCCACTTCATCTGCTGCTGTGAACCAAACACTCTCTTCAGAACGATTCCTTTGAGAAACTTTGAGATCATCTTCTCTCTCTGAACGTTGCTAAACACTCTGCCCTCTGGGAGCCAGCTGATTTTGTCACAAACACAGCTGTGGCCTGCTGACAGGAGAAGGTGCTCCTGAGACACAGGAGCCCTCTTTGAAGGAAAGAAAACAAAAGGGGTGGGGGAAGGGGGGTTGCTGGTCACCTAAGAGCTGTGAATAAAGATCCGCCTAACTCGAAAAACAACCCAGCGTGCTGCCCAGCCTTGCTGTACACTGCTCTGTGGGATCAATTTAGTTGATCAGGCTTCAAGGGAGGCTTAAGCGGCCACTGGACAGGCATAACAACTTATTTTCTCCTGCAGTAAGTAAAGGGGCACTGGCACAACAGAATTCTCTCATCTGTTAAATACATGATTTGAAAAAGTATTGGGCATTGAAGAAAAAAATTGGAAATGTGTGTGGAATAGTAAACAAAAGTTACAAGTATTTGTCCCATATTTGAAGCTGATTACCTTGGACCCAAGTTACCAGGCTTATGGCCAGCAGTGTTTGCCAGCCTTCCTACCTCACCAAGCTCCCATCTTGAGCAGTGCTCTTCCTACCGCACTATACTTAGAAACCAATGAATGAGATGACTCCTACAGGTCTTACTTATCATAAAAAAATGCCCCCCAATCTATCTGATAGTTTATTAAAAATAAAAGTTATGGTGGAACAGTATTGTAATATGTATGTGTACATTTCCTTTATTATTTATTGATGGATGTCTAAGCTGATTCTATATGCTGACTATTAGAGTGAACAGGGCTGCAAAGAACATGGGTATTCAAGTGTCTCTTCAACATCACAGATCTTCTTTCCTTTGGTATATACCCGTCAGGGGATGGCTGACTCTATACTAGTTCCATTTTAAATTTTTGGATGAACCTCTCTACTGTACTGTATGTACTGTACTGTACTGTTTCTAATCGCTGTGCTAATTTACATTCCCCCTAACAATGAAAGGGAATTTCAAAGTTCTCTTTTTCTCTGCACCCTTGTCAGGATTTTATCTTCTTGATAATAGTAAAATTTTTAAAAAGATGGCATTTAAGAATTGTGACATACTTCTGGGTTCAACCAAGGTCAATAAGCTTCAATTAGCTGTGAACATTCCATCAGTTGCTGTTTGTAACAAGAACATACTGTTAGATTGAGCATGGTGGCGCATACCTTTAACCCCAGTACTCTAGGAGACAGAGGCAGGTGGAGCTCTATAAGTTCCAGGCCAGCCTGGTCTACATAGCAAGTTTAAGGCCAGCTAGGGAGAGACCCTGTCTTAAATAAACAAACAAAACAACAAAAATATTATTACTAAGCAAGGCAGGCACCTAAAGGAGTTTGCTGTGTTAATGCATCTTCAAAGTGTCCTTTCATTTTCAGCCAATGCTATGAATCGTCCCCCAAGCATTCCTGTCCACCATTTCAGTCTTTCAAATGTGTACTCCACAACCTGAGCTAAGGAAAATGTGTCTTTCATCTTTCCTTCTTAAATTATGACCTTAAACTGAGCCTGCTCAGGAACATAGTCCTTAACTGAACATGCTCAGGAATGTGCTCATCTTTAAAGCATTTTTCTATATGAATATGTATAGGCTTTCCCAATAAAATCCCTGTGCTTCCTTACTCCAGGAGGTCACTGCTTTGGAAATAAGGCCTGTACTGTCTTTGCCTGCTACAGGTAGGAATTTTTTCCCCACTTTTTTGTGTCTTGGCATTGCTAGTTTTGCTGTGTTCAACAAGAAGCAGATCCATTTTGTTTGCTTACAATATAGGTCAATTTACATGCCATACAAAACCATATTTTGGTGGGGAGTGGTGGTGCATGCCTTTAATCCCAGCACTGGAGAGGCAGAGGCAGGTGGATCTCTCTGAGTTCAAGGCTAGCCTGGTCTACATAGTGAGTTCCATAGTCAGTTCCAGCTGGGGCTATGGGAGACTCTGTCTAAAAAAGACATTATATATATATATATATGTGTGTGTGTGTATGCTTCTTTGTTTTTATTTTTTTATTTTTTATCTTTGTTTTGGTCTTTTTGAGACAGGGTCTCCCTGAAGCCCCAGCTGTCCTGGAACTCACTCTGTAGACCAGGCTGGCCTTGAACTCACAGAGTTCCACCCGCCTCTGTCTCCCAGGTGCTAGGACTAAAGGCATGCACCACCACGCCCGGCTATGTTTTTAAAAGCTGTACTTTTTTATTTCCATGTTGGGAAAAAGAAGTAGAATTTCATATTTCCTTCTTTGGACACAAATGCACCATATGGTAAGTCATGTTATTTTTAAGGTCTTGACCAAGCGTTTTCAGGTTTGGTACAAAGCTGGCCAAGTGAACTTGGAGCATGTTCTTTCCAATTTCTCACCATGCTGCAATGTGGCTCCTCAGCCAGTTCACTAAGAATTGAATCGTATAGGGAACCCAGGCTCCTTGGCTGGCTGGCAGAGCTGAAATGAACCAGCTCTTTATCTGCATTTTGTCCCAGTTTGGGGAGTGGTTCTTGGTAGCTTCTCATTTGCTCAAGGCGGGGCTATTAAGCTTGGTACTTTATGATTACATAGTGCTTCTGTTATCCTCTGTTCCCAGATCTATGGTGAAGAAAAGCTGTACCAGGAAAGCTAGAGCTGGGGATTTTTGTTTGTTAGTTTGGAAAAGAAAAGAAAAGGCGGTTGGGTCTCTTCCCTGTGTTAATCTGGACATTTCCTTAGTTTTGGACGATGAAGCTCTTCCTCAATTTTACAGAGGGCTCTGCTGGTATAACCACTCTCTTTTGGGGCCTTGTTAGATCTTTGGAGTCTTAATTATGCACACACAGGGTGCAAAGTCTCTGTGAGGTGCTGGTGGGAAGACAGCACAGGCTATGTATGTACCAATCTCCTTCCCTTCAGGAAAACTCTTTTTCTCCTCAGAACTTGTCCATATCCAGACAGGAAAGTGGAGTTTCTATGGACAGTCCTTGAAAGATTTGGCAGGATTCTTCCCAGGAGCAGTTTTTCCCTGCGTTAAAGATGCAGGACAAGCCCTTGGGGTTCCAGACCAATACCCAGGCCATTGTGACACTCAGAATGCACAGCAGTCAGAGACCAGAAAGTGGATTCCATGATTTCTTCTTGGATCAACTAGAGTAGAAGTGAGAGGAAGAACAGTTGTAAGTCACACCACTCTTTAAATTCTCGACTTGATCTTCCCTGTAATTTATGAGGCCATCATGGATAACAACAGCGGTACTTCTTTCATGAAACTACAAACGCCTGACCTAGAGGAGCCAAAAGACTACAATGACCCTGAGAACCTGAATAACACTTTTGAGCTTCTATCTAGCATTCACAAGTTGCTTCCAAATCATCTGGTGGAAATGCTTAATTCCTACAAGAGCAGTGCAGATAAAACCAAATGTACGTAATAGAGGGTAAATGGAACTACTTTTATTTCATCTTGGTCTAAGTGTCATTTTCTTTCAGCCATGGGTGTTGACTTCTTCACATTGTGGGTGTCATCAATTCTTGATACCCATGTTGCATCATGAATTTACAAGCCTGTGTTCTCAGAGGTGGCTGTGGAATTTACCCATGGGTAGAGTTAATTGTCTCTTTTTTTAAGTAGGCATTCATGGGCCAACATTAAGTTTGTCACTCATCTTTAGGCAAAGCACCCCTGCAGAAACATGAAAATGGGCCAAGTATGAAATGTACAATTTGCAAATTAAACTTTAGGTTTTGTTTTAAGATTAATGAGAGAGCTTCCAAGCTGAAGTTCAGATCATAAACATCATTCCTTTGCTCTACTCTACACAACTCCCTTTCTCCTTTTATATAATTTTATGGCACCCTAGGAAGAAGTTGATCATTCCCCTGAGGGTTAGAAGTCATTGAAATTTTTTCTTAGTGTTACTAGTTTAAGATTGGGTCTTAGCCCGGTGTGGTGGTGCACGCCTTTAATTCCAGAACTTGGGAGGCAGAGGCAAGCGAATCTCTGTGAATTCAAGGCCATCCTGGTCTGCATAGGAAGTCCCAGGCCAACTGGGGCTACAGCTAAACCCCACCTCAAAAAGACAGAAAAAAAGAAAGTTTGGGTCTTCCTATGTGTCCCAAGCTGGCCTGGAATTTCTGGGCTCACAGCATCCTCTTGCTTCAGCCTCTTGAGTGGCTGGAACCCTAGGCATGTGCCACCCACACACAACTAGTAATCTATAACTTGCACAGTTTGGGTTGGCCTGCCATTCCTGAAATTTGGTAAGGATGGTTGAGAATTTGATTGAAATGTAGAATTTAGTGAAGTCTGACTCCTGAGTTGGTTATTAAATAAGACACTAGCAGGTAGCTGCCACCTGTGCCCCTGAACTTAGAAGAGAAACAGAAGCTTCCACAGTGATGAAGACAAACCAGTGAAGAAAAGCAGGTGTCCTTGGTACACACTCATGCCTGTTATAAACCACTGGGTACTTTACAAACAACAGAAGTTCTGGAAGGTCTAAGATGAACGCAGATCCAGTGTCTTGTTGTTGTTTGTTGTTGTTGTTTACTTGCTTATTTGTTTGAGACAGGGTCTCACTGTTTAGCCCTGGCTTCACTATGCAGACAGGGCTGGACTTAAACTTGCAGAGTTTCATCTGCCTTTGCCTTCCCAAGTGCGGGGATTAAAGGTGTGCCACCTTGCTTGGCCCCAGATCCAATAACTTTTTTTGGACTTTCTGACTCATAGACAGCAATTCTTTTTAAAAAATTCTTCTTATGACCCCCACAATGGAAGACCCCAGGGGTCTATAGCTGTTCTATTAGGGACTAATCCCATTCACAAGTGCTCTCTTCTCATGATCTCCTCACCTTCTAGACTCCACCTCCTTTTTCTATCACCTTCGGAGTTAAGATAAGAATCTTAGGGCTGGGGAGATAGCTCAGCAGTTAAGAGCACTGACTGCTCTTGCAGAGAAACCAGGTTAAATTCCCAGCACCTACGTGGTGACTAACAATTGCCTGTAACTCCAGTTTCAAGAGAATCTATCACGCTCTTCTGGCCTCTGCAGGCATTGCAGGACACAGGTGCATTTACACCCAAGCAGGCAATGCACTTGTGATGGTTAATCTGGGTGTCAACTTGACTGGACTAAAGAACAAATAAGAGAAAAAGGATCTTTGGATTGGACTACCTCAACCTAGATGGCCCACCCCAAATGGGGGCATTAACTTATGCTGGCAGGCAGTATTAAAGGCCATGGCAGAGGGAGCTTGTCCCTTTTTTCCTGTGGCTTGCCTCTCTCTCACTGGTGAGTTTGTCTTGCTGCTGTGATCAACTCTTCGGATCCCAGCATGTATTGAGACCAGCAGATCTCCTGGAATCCATCAGGCCTTCAGCACCAGGCTGGGACTACTGAGACATCCAGCCTTGTGGACTGAGCAGTTCCCTGGATTCTCAGCCTCTCCAGTGTGGTGCAGCTACTGTTGGACTACTTGAGCTCTGTCACATGAGCAAATCAATAAATTGTATATAGCTATATATTCATCCTGTTGCTTCTGTTTCTTTACAGAACCCTGACTAATACAGATTTTGGTACCAGAAGTGGTTCTAGAGAAACAGAATTGAAAGGATGAATTTCTTTAGTGGGCTTGGTAGTTTCTGGAACCAGATTTCCAACCCAATGAAGCCTAGAGTTACTGAAGGCTCTCCTGGTAGCATGAAGAGGAATGATAATCATTGGTGCAGACTATTTGATCTATCTTCATAATTACAAATTATGAAGTGCAGACTTCATAATTTGTAATTATGAAGATAGATCCATTTGACTCACCTAACTCGCCTCTTGTGAGAAGCAAGGAATTTAGCGACTCTATATATAAAACGTTTGAGAAATTGCAGAAAAATAAGTAAAATAATGATGTTGGCTGGTTGCTCCTAGCATCTCTGGATAAAGTGATAGAGGAAAATAAGGAGTGCAGTGATAAAATTGACCAGCTCCAGATTCGAAACAACAGTTTAAAAGTTTCCAAGTGTGCTCTGGAAGAGAATCTTCTCTCCAGCAGCCAAAGAGCTAAAGTGGCAGAAAATCAAGCTGGAGACCTTATTATATGTTTGGCTGGTTTACAACACAAATTTAATTCCCAGCCATGAAGAGTTTCAGCAGTCAAAGTGAGAGCACTGGTGGGGAAAGGGTGGAATCCTGAAACTTGGGATGGAGATGTGTGGGAGAACCACAAAGATGAGGACTTTGAACCCTTGGATTCTGAGGGATTTTCTTTATCTGAGGAATTAATCTCCCCACCCTCAGCAGAGAATCCATACCCTGCAGATCCCCCCTCCCCACCCTTGCCTGAGGAAACTAATCTCCCCTTCCCACTGGGAGCTAATGTCCCTCAGGGCCCAACAATTGTTGCCTCTAGACCTATAACCAAAGCCAAGGCTAAGCAAGCCCCTAGAGTTGAGATAGAAAGTGTGGTCCATGAGGAGGTGTGCTACACCACTAAAGAAATTAATGAGTTTGCCAATTCATTCTGGCAGAAGCCTAAGGAATATGTGTGGGAATGGATTTTAAGGGTGTGGGATAATGGTGGAAGGAATATAAAATTGGATCAGACTGAGTTTATCGATATGATCCCACTGAGTAGAGATTCTAGGTTTAAACATGGAAGCTCAAGTGGTTAAAAACGTGTTAAAAGTTTATTTGAATGGTTGGCTGATGTATTTACTAAAACATGGCCTACTAACAGCGAGTTAGAGATGCCTGATATTCCTTGGCTTAGTATTGATGAAGGGATTGTGAGGGTCAGGCAGATGGGCATGCTCAAGTGGATTCAAAGTGTAAAACCACATTCTCCACAATGTGAGGACCCAGAAGACATGCCTTTCACTGAGTTTATAAGATGGAAAGTACTGAGAGAGACACCAGAATATTTGAAGAGCTTTGTTTTTGCTGTATTTCTTATGCCAGATCTTACAGTTAGAGAAGTGGTTGCTCACTTGCATAAATTAAATGTACATGTAATAGGTTTAAAAGGACCTCAGGGTAGGCATCAGGTGGCAGCACTGAATCGCAGAAGGCCAGATGAGAATAGTTATTGTAGTTATCATAATGGGTGGCAAAGGCAAAACAATGCCTATAATAGCATGACCTGAAATGATCTTTGGGACTGGCTAATTAATCATGGCATTCCCAGGAACCAAATACATAAGAAGCCTACTAAGTTTTTATTTAATCTGTATAAGCAGAAAAGCTCTAGAACAAATGACAGGAAGTCAACATTTGATTTTAGGAGTAGCGAATCCCGCCCAGTTGACCGGTTTCCAGACTTGAGACAGTTCACAGACCCAGAACCCCTTGAATGAAGGGGTGGCCGGGTTCCAGTGAGGAAGGACCTTGTCACAATACCAAAGAGTTATGCTGTTTGCCTTCCTCCTGTCCTTCCCCAGAGGGACCTGAGGCCTTTTACTAGGGTAACTGTACACTGGGGAAAAGGAAATAATCAGACTTTTCGAGGCCTATTGGATACTGGTTCTGAGTTGACACTGATCCCAGGAGACCCTAAAAAGCATTGTGGCCCTCCGGTTAAAGTAGGGGCCTATGGAGGTCAGGTGATAAATGGAGTTTTGGCTGAAGTCCGACTCACGGTGGGCCCAGTGGGTCCCAGAACGCATCCCGTAGTTATTTCCCCAGTCCCAGAATGTATAATTGGGATAGATATAATTAGAAATTGGCAGAATCCCCACATTGGTTCCCTGATCTGTGGAGTGAGGGCTATTATGGTTGGAAAGGCCAAATGGAAACCATTGGTGTTGCCTCTACCAGGGAAAATAGTGAACCAAAAACAGTATCGTATCCCTGGAGGGATTGCGGAGATTAATGCCACTATCAAGGATTTGAAAGATGCAGGGGTGGTGATTCCTACCACATCTCCATTTAACTCTCCAATTTGGCCTGTGCAAAAGACAGATGGATCATGGAGAATGACAGTTGACTATCGAAAACTCAACCAAGTAGTGACACCAATTGCAGCCGCTGTACCAGATGTGGTGTCCTTACTCGAGCAGATTAATATGTCTCCTGGTACCTGGTATGCAGCTATTGATCTGGCCAATGCTTTTTTCTCAATACCGGTTCATAAGGACCACCAGAAGCAATTTGCTTTCAGCTGGCAAGGCCAACAGTATACCTTTACTGTCTTACCTCAGGGGTATGTTAACTCTCCAGCGTTGTGCCATAACTTAGTTAGAAGGGATCTTGATCGCCTGACTCTTCCACAAAATATCACACTGGTCCACTATATTGATGATGTTATGTTGATTGGACCCAGTGAACAGGAGGTAGCAGCTAGCCTAGACTTGTTGGTAAAGCATATGCGCATGAGAGGATGGGAAATAAATCCAACTAAAATTCAAGGGCCATCTACCTCGGTGAAGTTTCTAGGAGTTCAGTGGTGTGGAGCATGCAGAGACATTCCTTCTAAGGTAAAGAATAAGTTGTTGCACCTGGCCCCTCCCTCCACCAAGAAAGAAGCACAACGTCTGGTGGGTCTTTTTGGATTCTGGAGGCAGCACATTCCTCATCTGGGTGTGTTACTACGACCCATATATCAGGTGACTCGTAAGGCAGCAAACTTTGAGTGGGGCTTGGAACAGGAAAAGGCTCTTCAACAGGTCCAGGCTGCGGTGCAGGCTGCTCTGCCCCTAGGGCCATATGATCCAGCAGACCCAATGGTGCTTGAGGTATCAGTGGCAGATAGAGATGCTGTCTGGAGTCTGTGGCAGGCTCCCATAGGGGAATCACAGCGGAGGCCCTTGGGATTTTGGAGCAAGGCTCTACCTTCATCTGCAAACAACTATTCTCCTTTTGAGAGACAGCTCTTAGCCTGCTATTGGGCCTTAGTGGAAACTGAACGTTTGACAATGGGCCACCAAGTCACCATGCGACCTGAGCTGCCCATCATGAGCTGGGTGTTATCTGACCCACCAGACCATAAAGTAGGACGTGCACAGCAACAGTCCATTGTCAAATGGAAGTGGTACATACGGGACAGGGCCCGGGCAGGCCCTGAGGGCACAAGCAAGCTACATGAAGAAGTTGCCCAAATGCCTATGGTTCCCACTCCTGTTACAATGTCTCCTGGGCTTAAGCATGCACCTATGGCTTCATGGGGTTTGCCCTATGATCAGTTGACTGAGGAAGAGAAGACTAGGGCCTGGTTTACTGATGGTTCTGCACGCTATGCAGGCACCACCCAGAGGTGGACAGCTGCAGCATTACAGCCAATTTCTGAAACAACCCTAAAGGACACTGGTGAAGGAAAGTCTTCACAGTGGGCAGAACTTCGGGCAGTGCACATGGTTGTGCATTTTGCCTGGAAGGAGAAATGGCCAGAGGTTCGATTATATACTGATTCATGGGCTGTAGCCAATGGTTTGGCTGGATGGTCAGGGACTTGGAAGGAGCATGACTGGAAAATTGGTGAGAAAGACATTTGGGGAAGAAGTATGTGGATAGAGCTCTCTGAATGGTCAAAGGATGTGAAGATACTTGTGTCTCATGTAAATGCTCATCAAAAGGTGATCTCAGCAGAGGATGAGTTTAATAATCAAGTAGATCGATGACTCGTTCTGTGGATAGTCAGCCTCTTTCTCCAGCTATCCCTGTTGTTGCTCAATGGGCCATGAACAAAGTGGTCATGGGTGGCAGAGATGGAGGTTATGCATGGGCTCGACAGCATGGACTTCCCCTCACTAAGGCTGATTCTTCTGCCTACAGCTGCTGCCGAGTGCCAGATTTCCAACAGCAGAGACCAACATTGAGCCCCGATATGGTGCTAATCCCCGGGGTGACCAGCCAGCAAACTGGTAGCAGGTTGACTACATTGGACCACTTCCGCCAATGGAGGGGACCGCGTTTTGTCCTTACAGGGGCAATAGATCCTTATTCTGGTTATGGATTTTGCCTTTTCCTGCAGTAATGCTTCTGCCAAAACTAACATACCATCCAGGGACGTTACCGAATGCCCCTTATCCACTGTCATGTTATTCCTCACAGTATCACTTCTGACCACGGAACTCATTCACAGCCAAAGACGTGTGGACCGTGGGCCTGTGGTCATGGTATCCACTGGCTTTACCATGTTCCCCACCACCCAGACGCAGCTGGCTGATAGAACAATTGAATGGCCTCTTGTAAACACAGTTACAGCACCAATTAGGTAGCAATATCCTGGAGGGCTGGGCAAGGTTCTCCAGCAAGCAGTATATTGCTTTGAATCAGTGTCCACTATATGTACTGTTTCTCCTATAGCCAGAATTTATGGGGTTTCCAGGAACCCAGGGGTGGAAGTGGGAGTGATTTCCACTCACTATTAACCCTAATGATACAGTAGGAAAACTTTTTGCTTCCTGTACCACGACCTTTTGTTCTGCTGGTCTAGAAGTTTTAGCTCCAAACGGGGGGTGTGCTTTTGCCAGGAGACACAGGAAACCTTCCATTGAACTGGAACCTAAGACTTCCCCCTGGCTTCCACTTTGGGCTTCTATTCCCCTTAAGCCAACAGGCTAAGGAAGGAAGAACAATAGCAGGAGGAGTGATTGATCCAGGCTACCATGGGGAAATTGGACCTTTTCTCCACAATGGGGACAAAGGAGATTATGTCTGGAAGGGCAGGAGATGCTGTAGGGTGCCTTCTGGTGCCACCATGTCCTATGATTAAGGTCAATGGAAAACTCCAACAACCCAACCCAGACAGACAATAAATGGCCCAGACCCTTCAGGGCTGAAGGTATGGGTCACTCCTCCGGGAAAGAGCCAAGAACCTGCAGAGGTGCTTGTGATGGTGGAGGAAATACAGAATGGGTGGTAGAAGAAGGTAGTCATAACTATCAGCTGAGGCCATGGGACCAATTGCAGAAACATGGATTATTAAGAATGTGCTATTTTTCATATATATATTATATATATATATAATATTAATTATATATATAAACATATTTAAGGCCGATAACTTGTGTTGTCCCTTTTGAATGTGCAACTAATATAAGTGTTAACTGTTGTCACATTTAGGTATTAGATACTGAAGGACTGAGTTCTTCTTAAGGACATTACCCCCTACTCTAAGATATAATGCCTTGCTTTACACATGAGACACTTATAACCTGTTAGGTGGAATAATGACCTTGCCATTGTTCGTTAATGACATTTAAGCATAACATACGGAGAGGCTATTTATTGGGTGTTGTTCTGGTTTGTCTTCCACTGCCGTGACAACTACTTTCGCCCGACACAAACTTGGGGACGAAAGGGTTTATTCAACTCACATCTCTGGTTCGTAGTTCCATCACTCAGGGAGCCCAAAACAGGAACTCAAAGCAGGAACTTGGAGGCAGGGCTGAAGCACAGGCCAGTAGGAATGCTGGTTACTGGCTTGTTCCCCTTGCCCATGCTCAGCCTCCCTCTTGTACGTACCACTCATTGTGAGCCAGACCCTCCCACTCTGCTCGACTATCAAGACAATTACTCCAAGATTGGCCACAGGCCAATCAATGGAGCCAATTTCCCCAATTGAGGCTCCCTAACCCAGGTGTGTCAAGTGACACTAAAGCTATCCAGCACAGTTGACCCCTTGTCACTTGACAACACCCAAAACACATCACTGTTAAACCACTACCTTTCCAGTTCTAATCCCCAAAGTATGATGTTAACATTAACCACAAACCTAAAACAGTACAACCTAAAAGCCCCAACAGTCCTTAGAATGTCCAAACACCTTAAAAGTTCACAGTCTGTTAAAAGTCTTTAAAATGTGGGCTGCTGTGAAATAAAAAATAAGTACTGTCTTATTTCAAAGGGAAGAATCAGGCACCCCCAAACAAAAAACCTAATCCAGACAAAGACTCAAGTCTGGGACAACCTTAGATTCCCTCACGATCTTTTGGGCTCCAAGGGTTTTGGCAGCTCCCCTTCTCTGCACTCTGCCATTGGTGGCACACAGCTCATCTCGAAGGAACTAGGCCAGCTCTATTCCACACCTGCCGCTGCTCTTGGTAGTCTTCCCATGGTCTTGGTATCTCCAAAAAGCTGGGGGCGCCACTGAAACTGAGCAGCACCTTCACCAATGGTCTCTTCTGACCTCTCCTGGTGCAAAGCCTAGCTTCTCTCCATGACCCCGCATCCTGGGGTCTTTCACTGCAACCGAGGTGCACTTCCACAATGGTCTTTCCTGACCTCTCTAGTGCCCAGCCTCGGCTGCTCTCTGTTACCCCCTCAAATTCAATACCAGAACCATATAGAGACTCTTACCATACTACCAAGTCCTGCTTTCTGGCTTGAGATGGAGGAGGCTCAGGCCCCTTCTGGAACACAGCGTATGTGTGCTGACCCTGAGAACTTCTTCCCAGAAGATTTCACCCAGTAATGCTGGTCTCTTGTTACAGCTGCTTCTTCAGCCCCAGCTGACCAGAACCCACAAGATTACAGTCTTGATGATCTCTGTTTCCCCTTTGAAACTAGAACTTCACAAGCCAGGCCTCCATTCTCTACAAATCCTTCAGCAAGACTGCTCCAAGCTCCACTTCAACGATCTTTAGGCATTCAGTGATCTCCCAGCCCAAAGTTCCCTTATGCCTCCCACATCCTTCCCCAAAACTCCAAGGTCGAAGTCTGTCCACAGCATTCTCCACTCTTTGTACCAATTTCTGTTCTGGTTGTGTCTTCCATTGCTGTGACAAAACTCTCTGACCGACACCAACTTGGGGGAAAGGGTTTATTCAGCTCACATCTCCTGGGTCATCACAGTTCATCACTAGGACCCAAGTAGGAACTCAGTACAGAACCTGTGAGGCAGGAGGTGAAGCACAGGCCATGGAGGAATGCTGTTCACTGGCTTGTTCCCGGCCCATGCCTTGCCTGCCCTCTTTTACTGTACCACAACAACCTGCCCAGGGTGGCACACTCATTGTGGGCTGGGCCTCCCACACTGCTAGCATATCAAGACAATACGTCCACAGATTGTGGCATAGGCCAATCCAATGGAGCCAATTCCCCAATTTGAAGGCTCCCTCAACCCAGTGTGAATCAAGTTGACACTAAAGCTATCCACCACCAGGTGTCAAGTTGACAAGGGTTGGACTTGTGTATGGTTAATCTGGGTGTCAACTTGACTAAAGAACAATAAAGAAAAGGATTTCGGTAATTGGATACCTCAACCCGGATGGCCCCACCCCAAATGTGTGGTGGTTACCTTCTGCGGGCAGCTAGTATTAAAGGCCATGGCAGAAGGGAAGCTGGTCCCTTTTATCCTGCAGCTTGCCTTCTACTGAATGAGTTTGTCTGCTGCTGTGATCAACCCTATGGATCCCTCCGTGTATTGAGACCAGCAGATCTCCTGGAATCCATCGGGCCTTCAGCACCATACTGGGACTACTGAGACATCCAGCCTTGCAGACTGAGCAGTTCCCTGGATTCTCAGACTCTCCAGTGTGGCCCGGCTACTGTTGGACTATTTCAACTCTGTCACGTGAGCAAATCAATAAATTGTATATAGCTATATATTCGTCCTGTTGCTTCTGTTTCTTTAGAGAACCCTGACTAATACAGCACTCATACACATAAAATAATAAATAAAATATTTTTTAAAAGATATGAACCTTTTTTTTTGAGACAAGGTCTCCCTTTAGTCCCAGTTGGCCTGGAGCTTGCTATGTAGACCAAGCTGGTCTTGAACTCCCAGAGATCCACCTGCCTCTGCCTCCCGAATGCTGGGACTTAAGGCATGCACCACCACACCTGGCTTAAAGGCGGTTCTTAGCTGCCATGTGGGTGCTCGGAATCAAACCCTGGTCCTCTGCAAGAGCAGTCAATGCTCTTAACTGCTGAGCCATCTCTCCAACTCCAAAGATGAATCTTGAAGGGCACACATACTCAAATTAGAGTACTACCCTTCCCCAACTTTTTATGGTACACTTCCATCCTACTTCAACTGAGACTGCCTTAACCTCTGACCAAATATCTCTTGAGATTCTATTCTATTATGTCTCTGAGCCCTTGATCCCTATACCACAAGCAGTTTATGTAACTGGCTTCCAACACTACCCTCTTTTCTCCAGAGCCAGAGGTGGCTGCAGTCCCAGTCGTTCACTGTTATTATGTTTCTAAGTGTTAAGAGTTGGATGTGTCTCTTCCAAAATAGGGAAGCCAGGGCAAACAGTGAGACCCTATCTCAAACAAATAAGCAAATAAACAATAATAAAAAGACAATGGATCTGCTTTGGTCTTAGATCTCCCAGAACTCAAGAAAAAGAGAAACTTCTGTTGTTTGTAAAGTACCCAGTGGTTTATAACAAGCATGAATGTGTATGAAGTCTTAACTCCAGTGTCCCAGACAGTGGCCATATTTAGAAATGTGTGTTTAAAAGAATTGATGCAATTAATTGTATTCAAGCAAGGTGGTACTTACAATAGATAGAATGAGTTTTGTTGTTGTCTTTTTGAGCTCTGTAACATCAGTTGGCCTGGTACTCACTATGTAGACAAGGCTAGCCTTGATCTCACAGAGATCTGCCTGCCTCTGCCTCCCAAATTCTGGGATTAAAGGTGTGTGCCACAATGCCTAGCTTTTTTTTGGGGGGGGGTAAGGAAAGGGTTTATTCAGCTTACATCTCCTGGGTCACAGTTCATCACTTAGGGAGCCCAAGGCAGGAACTCAGGGCAGGAATCTGGAGGCAGGAGCTGAAGCACAGGCCATGGAGGAACGCTGTTTACTAGCTTGCTCCCCTGGCTCATGCCCAACCTGCCTTCTTATACGGTACACAACAACCTGCCCAGGGTGGCACCACTCATTGTGGGCTGGGTCCTCCCACACTGCTTGACAATCAGACAATACTTCACAGATGTGGCCACAGGCCAATCCAATGGAGCCAATTCCCCAACTGAGGATCCCTCAACCCAGGTGTGTCAAGTTGACACTAAAGCTATCCATCACAGATAGGTTCTGTTTCCTAATCCATTCTCCCAGTCTAAGTCTTCTGATTGGGGAGTTTAGTCCATTAGTATTTAAGGTTATAACTGAAATATGTGTGTTGCTTCCTTTTACCTTATTATCCATTTGCATTTTGGGTATTGGTTTCTACTTCTGCAGTTATGCTTTTATTAATTTCTCTTTCTAGGTGCCTGGGGATAGTTGCTCCTCTCTTCTGTCCTTTGAATAGCTTCAAGTATTCTCTGAAGGGTTGGCTTTCTGGACATGTATTCTATCATCTTGTTTATATCATGGAAGATTTTTCTCTCTCCTTCAACTATAATCAACATTTTTCCTGGGTATAGTAACCTGGGTTGGAATTATAGTCCTTTAACATTGGGAATGCTTTGCTCCATGTTCTTCTTGCTTTCCTAGTTTGCACTAAAAAGTCAGTTGTAGTTCTGATGGGTTTCCCTTGTATGTAACTTGTTTTTCTCTTGTGGCTTTCAGAATTTTGTCTTTGTTTTGGGCATCTAGCATTATAACTATGACGTGATGAAGAGAGTTTCTTTTCTGATCTTGTCTATTTGGAGGTCTATGTGCTTCTTGTATGTGTTTGTATTTTTTTTTTTTTTTTAGTTTTGGGAAATTTTCATCTATTATTCTGTTGAAGATCTGATCTGATCAATACCATTTTCTTGGGATTCTTGTCCTTCCTCTATAAAGAACCATTTTTTTCTTGTTTTTTTATGTGTATGAATGTACTGTCTGCACGTAGGTTGGTGTACCCACATCATGCAATGCCACATGCCACGGTGGTCAGAAGAGGGTGTCAGATTCCCCCAGAACTGGAGTTAAAGACGGTTCCTACCTGCGATGTGGGTGCTGCGAATCAAACCCAGGTCCTCTGCAAGAGCAGTCAGTGCTCTTAACTGCTGAGCCATCTCTCCAGCCTGGTCACTAAGCAAAGGAGAAGTTTCAAACATAAACTCTTCAGACTCTCAGAACCTTCTGCACAAAGTAGTGAATCCAAACTCTCCATCAAGTTCTGCAATGCATTGACAACTCAAATTGGATGCTCCTCTTCCAGAGCCTGGATGCAATGTTGAAATAAACAGTTAATATTGTCCCTGATCTTCATTAACTCCTCACCATCGAGAGATTCCAGCTTGCCTTTTGGGTACTCTAAATTCACCTTCATGAGAAAGAGCTCCTCCTAAAACTGAGGACTGCACTCACTAGGATCCTCGGTCTTTAATCCTAGTACTCCAAGGTAGAGGCAAGTAGATCTCTGTGGGTTTGAGGCCAGCCTGGTCTACATGGTGAGTTCCAGGACAGCTGGGTCATGAAAATTTCATCATACATCAGCACCACTTTTTCCTTCAGTGGTTTTTTGGAGGCTGAAGATTTCCGGAGCAAGCTTCTTCATTTCTCTACTTGAGCCATAGTTAGAGAATATGGCATTTGAGAACCGTCTGTAACTCCAATTCCAGGAGAACTCCAGTTCCAGGGGAATCCGACACCCTCCTCTGACCTCTGCAGCATTGTATGACACGGGTGCACAGACCTTGTACATTACTCCAATAAGCCATCTTCAGATCAGGTAATGTCAAGACTTAAATCATTCACAATGCCTAGGTTTATAATGAGTTCTTAATCCAATATAACTGATAATGTATAATTATAATGTGTAATAAGGGTGGTAACATGGTCCAGTTAAAAATTCTGTTTATATAATTGTCCTGTGCAGTATTAAAATAAAATTCATATTGAGGTATATAAGACTTAACTTTCATTTTATTTTTTTTTGAGACAAAGTTTCATTTAGCCCATGCTATCCTCAAAGTTGCTATATTGAAGCGGTTGGTCATGAACCCCTGATCCTTCTGCCTCCACCTCCCAAATGCTAGGATTATCGGCACAAGTCATGACACCAAATGAGAGTTAATCATTTTGTTAGATGGCTCTTTCACTCATTTATTCCTCATTATTTGATATGGTTTATAATACCAAAGTTTGTCTATGTGTATTAGCTTCACATTTCTACAGTAAAATACCAGAGGCAACTAATTTATAAAAGAAAAAGGTTTATTTAGCCCACTGTTTTGAAAGTTTAAGGGCATGACTTCTTCTTTGGCTCATTTCTGGTGAGGGCAGTTGACGGTGGCATATCATGGAAACAGTTCATAGGAGCAAGTGAGTGAGCACATCTCCAGCTACAGCAGAGAGTGAAGGGAAGAGATCAGGACACTGTAGTCTCCTTCAAGGACACACTACCACAGACCTAAGGCTCTTCCACTAGATCCCTCTGCTTACAGACACAGTACTTCCCCAAAGCACCAAACTTGGGACTCAAGCTTTGACTCAAGCTTCCTTTGACTCAAGCTTCCTGGTCAATGAGCTAAGTAAATGGCCACTGAGGACAGTAGATAAATGCCATCTTACTCCTAGGTCTTAAACTGCTATGCAGGAGCCTCAGTTTGCAGTCCTGTTCTTGAGCCATTTGGAATGGATGTGAGGCCCTTAGGGTAGACCTATTCATTGCCACACACCATTTAGTCAGAGTTCCAAACTATGGTCCCTTGAGCTTATTCTTGATATTTTGGGGGCCCCTGTTCACTTCCGTGCTATGGAAAGAACCACCAGTTCATTCTGGAAAAAAAGGGAGCTGAGAGAGTTGAGCCAGTTTGGACCTAATTCCTGTACCCTGGACTGTTGTGAGGCTCAGCTTACATTAAGTTGATGACAGCTATCTTGCCTTATAATCAACCTAAATTCGATATAGACCTACTTAAGGTGTGGTCTGACTCTTTGTTCTAAATTGTTGCCTAAATGGAAACATTGTTCTAAATGTTTAAAGAAGAGTTGAGAAATGTACCCTACAATATAAGTTAGGTATGTCACAAATAAACATAATATAGTTCACCTGACTGTTTTTTTTCCTTTCTCCCTCCCTCCCTCCTTCTCTCCTTTGTTTTTCTTTTCTCTTCTATTTTTTGCAGCAAGACTTCTTTAATGAAGGAAGAGTATGTTGAGGTCAATACAGGTTTTGTGTCTCATTGCAGAAGAATTTGGCTAGGGTCCAGCTGAGGTCAATGTGAATCAGTTGATGTGACTTAAATGTAGAATATAGTGAATGTGACTGAAGATTACATATATTTCTACAAAGCAGGATCAAATGTGACTTGATAAGAGAATGGGACTATGGAATTCCACCTTCACCTTGCCTGGCATCACATGCAAAATGTACTCTTTTCTTCCTTCTAGATGTTAGTCTTTTTATAGCCTTGAGAAGGGGCTACTAACTAGGCAGGTTTTTGTTTCCTTGCCTGTCTCTTCTTTCCTTGGTCGGTGCTCAGAGCATCTTCCCAATTCTTCAACTGACTGTAGATTCCCTTGTCTTGATAGTGAGTAGCAGTGCATGGGATGAAGCTTCACAGTGAGCTTGGGCATTGATGTCTGACTTATCTGAGTCTCCTATGACAGGATGCCCCTCCTCCACACAAGTTAAACAGGAAGGAAGCATGTTTATTACTTACAGGCACTAAAGGACAACAGAAACCTAGGAAGCACTGGATGGTTCCCCAGGCCAGGAAATCCCCTCAGGTCTGGATTGGATGTGGTGTGCTTGTACCATGGATAAGCAGCCCAGGAAAGCAACTTATCTGGTTTTTATACCCTGGGGTCATTTGAGTCATGGAAATAAAGCACTGAAGGACATCTTATTTCTAACTAGAAGACTGAAGCAGAGCCCATTTCTTCCAGCCAGCTCTTCCTTATCTCAAGAAGTTGCATTCACAACGTGTTCTACAGCTCTTCTTGAGAACAAGGGGGGAGTAGGGAAAATGTAGGTTTGTCCAAGGTCACTTGGCAAAACAACCAAGAGCACCTGCCTGTCGTGGAGCTGCTAGGTGATCTAAGAGGGTGCCTTTTCAGTTAAGCCACCATGATACCATCTCATCTTCTCAAAGCAGTTCTACCAGGTTGTCATCACTGCCACTGGCTACCCAGAGAGTTCCAGCAGTAGCTTCAAAAGTCCAAACACCGAGTCTCAATTATTGCCCTCCCCCAAAGCAGAACAGTTCACTGGTATAGTTGAAAAATAGACATACTTTTTACCAGAGTGATAAAAACCAGTCTACTCTTTGCCAAAATAAACTGGAATCAGAAAGAATGATAAATTACACTCTCAGATTCTTCCCGATGAAGCATGCTGGGATTTGAAACTGAATCTTTATGCTGTGTCCCTTCCCAGGCAAAGTAGCCAATAAGATGGGGCCCCAAATCAGGAGGTAGATAATAGTGTCAACTTACCCTATTTCTTCTGAGAAGCTTCAAAATGCAAAATAAAAATTACAATAATAGTAACTGACAGTAACTTGTCCTTAGTGTACAAACCATGCATAAGGAGCCTGCATCACCAGTAGGGACCTCACATGCCTCATCTTTCATGCATATGTTTATATCCAGTATATTTGGAAGACTAAGAGCTAAGTGTTCAGTAATTGTATTCTGAAAAGTGTTTTAGGATGAAGTGGTACAGGACTGAAAAGGAATCATTATTATGTAGCATAAATAGGGCTGCAGTGTGGCTCAGTGGTAAAGCACTTGTGTAACACATGGGATGTCCTGGGTTCATTCCATCCTTAGCAACACTCACATGCAAAGGTATAAGTCACTTTGCTGTGTAGAGTGGAAATGAACACTGAATTAAGTTAATATTTATTACCAGGTGAGGATTCTGAATTTTCTGGCTTAGAGAAGATTTTAGCAAGACATCAGATACCAAAAGAGATTAGTCTGACTCCAAAGCCAAGCAGAATGCCCTTATGGAAAAGACAAACTGTCAACAATATGACTGACAGGAAGAATGTCTTTTGATGAAGAAACCCATCAGGGATTCGCCCATGTGCACCATTATTGTCAGGTAGGCTCTCAAACTTGGGTCCCATGCACATACTTAAGGTGGTCTATGTGAAACACAGAGGATATGACAACAAGCCCTACTCTGTAGAAAAGCGCATACCTTCCACGTCCATGCACCTCACTGTGGTTTGTCCCAGTCATTATGTATGAACATGAAACAGTTATTTTAAACACATTATTCTAAAGTACAAACTTGCAAAACAGGTTTTAAATAACCAACTTTTTTTTTCTTTGTTTATTTTTCAAGGGATTCTACAGTATAAGAGTACAGTGGTTTTCAGATCACATTGATGTTGCTCAGTTTGCCATACAGTCAGGTAATTGGTGCTAGCATCCACAGATGAGGGATATCATTCGTCATTTGTTTTTCTGAGACTGTGTTACTTCACTCAGCATGATATCTTCTATCTCCAACCATTTACCTGCAAAGTTCATGATGTCATCTTTCTTTACCACTGCATAGAATTCCATTCTGCAGATGTACCACATTTTCTCTGTCCACTCATCAGTTGAGGGGCACTTGGGTTTGTTCCAGTTCCTTGCTATTGTGAAGAGAGCTGCAATAAACATTGCTGTTCATGTATCTCTGTGGTAAGATGAGTCTTGTGGGTATATACCCAGGAGTAGTATGGCTGGGTCAGGTGGAAAGTTCATTCCAAGTCTTCCAAGGTTCTCCACACTGCTTTCCATAGTGGCTGTACCAGTTTACATTCCCAGCAGCAGTGGATGAGTGTTCCCTTTTCCCCACAACCGCTCCAGCACTTGGTATCATTTGTTTTCTTGATCCTAGCCAGTCTTATTGGAGTAAGATTATATCTTAAAGTGGTTTTAGTTTGCATTTCCTTAATTATTAGTGATGTTGAGAACTTTTTAAGATGTTTCTCAGCCATCTCTAATTCCTCACTTGTGAAGTCTCTGTTCAGCTCTTTGCTCCATCTATTGAGTGGGTCATTTGTTTTCTTTCTTCTTTGTTTTTTTTGGTTAGTTTATATATTCTGGAAATCAATGTTTTGTCAGATGTTTCTGTGGTGAAGGTTTCCTCCCACTCTGTGGGTTTTCTCTTCACTTCCTTGATTGTTTCTTTTGATGTACAGAAGGTTTTGAGTTTAATGAGTTCCCATTTGTCAATTGTCTACCTTAATTCTTGCACACTGCTGTCTGATTTAGGAAGTCTTTTCCTACGCCTATGTCTGGTAGTCTGCTGCCAACTTTTTCTTCTATTGCCTTCAGAGTTCAGGGTTTCATGTTGAGGTCTTTGATCCATCTGGAGTTGACTTTTGTACAGGGTGAGAAGTAGGGGTTTAGTTTCATTCTTCTACAAGTGGTGATCCAGTTTTGCCAACACTACTTGCTGAAGAGGTTGTCTTTCCTCCATTGTGTCTTCTTGGTCCCCTTGTTAAATATGAAGTGGCTGAAATTGCATGTGCTCAAGTTTGGATCTTCAGTTTTGTTCCCTTGATGACCAACTTTTTTTTAATCGTTTGGAGATGTTTATCTAGGCTTGTCACAAAACTCTGTTTTAAAGATGTTTTACCTAGTGACTAAATGTCTTACAGATGAAATACACTTAAATATATCCTAGAATTGCTGGGCATGGTGGCACACACCTTTAATCCACTTGGGAGGCAGAGGCAGGCAGAATTTGGGAGTTCAAGGCCAGCCTGGTTTGGTTTTTTTTTGAGACAGGGTCTCCCTATAGCCCCAGCTGGCCTGGACCTAACTCTGTAGACCAGGCTTGCCTTGAACTCATAGAGATCCACCTGCATCTGCCTCCCAAGTGCTAGGATTAAAGACATGCACTGCCATGCCTGGGCTTAAAGACAGTTCTTACTGCCATGTGGATGCTGGGAATCAAACCTGGGTCCTCTGCAAGAGCAGTTGGTGCTCTTAATCGCTGAGCCATCTCTCTAGCCCCATAATAAATAGATTTTATGAGTTGAACCTCTCCATCCTTGTTTACAGTTGATGCCTTAATTGACACAAACCTAGAAAGGTCTAAGAGATTAAAATACAAACATGCATGCACACAGTTTTTAGGGTTGCCTGTGGGGAGGCAATTACATTTTCTGATACTTAAAGAGAAACCCAACAGTTTTGTTTTTTTTTTTTTTTCACTTAAAATTGAACTAAGATTTTCAGGTTATTTTGCTAATGAGAATTTTACTAATAATTAGCAAGAAACAATTTATTGGAGCCAGCGCTTTTTGTCAGACCAGGCTGGCCTGAAACTTCCATAGAAATCCACCTGTCTCTGCCTCCAGGGTGCTGAAATTAAAAATTTGTATTATATCAAGTTAATTCTAAAAGACATTTTAAAGTACATTTAAACATGATTTAGGATTAATTGTTACTAAAGTAAGTTGGGAAGCCATGTACACAGCTCAGCCACAGGTGTGCATACAGCAGGCAGGCAGGTGGCACCAGATCATGAGCCAAGTGTAGTCAGGGAGACTGTGAGCAAAAAGCCAGTTTTCTTTAGAAGTTTTTCCTTCTCTCAACAATTTTTGAAATGCATTAATGTTAGTTTTTGAGTAAAGCTTTTAAGATGAAACACATTCAAAAGACCAAAATGAATTTTAATACCTGTGACTTTTAAATTAATTAATCAATTGATCAATCAATTAATTAATTGTGCTCAAATTTTTACTGAAAAGATTTTTAAGGTACCAGAGTTTGTAAGTAAATATACTACATTTTAATCAGGCATGCCAAGATGGAATTTACACCAATAGATTCTGTTCACAAAAATTAAGGGAAAGTTTTGAATGGCCATAATATATATTTTTTGTATTTTTGAGACAGGGTCTCCCTGTAGTCTCAGCTGGCCTTGAGCTCACTCTGTAGACCAGGCTGGCCTTGCACTCACAGAGATCTGCTTGTGTCTGCCTCCCAAGTGCTAGGATTAAAGGCATGTGCCACCACGCCCAGCTTGAAGGGCCATAATTTAAAATAATCTTGAGAAAACAACACACAAAGAAAGACAATGCAACCATGTGACTTTTTCTTATGGCTGACTACATATCCAGCCCAAGAACTGCTAACACTTCAGGGCCTTTTTTGCTATGTAGCTTCAACATTAGCTGTGAGATAAGAATGTCTCCCAGCAAAACATCTGCAGTTCTCACCATGTCTGCAGGATTGAAGGGAGAAAAAGCGGGGAAGGGATGAGGGATCCACCAATGCCTCCCTCCTAAGGGCTGACACAAAGAATGCTGCATGTCAGCTGCTGTGGGTAATGCAGCACAGCCCAGTCCAGCCAAACTATTAGCCTGACTCAGACCCTTGGCCTTAGGCATCGGCCTCTGGCTTGTTGTGGCTGAAAAGATTCCACCTGCTAGGAACTTGAACACATCCTGAGACAGGATCCACAGACTGGTGGCTAAACTGCAAGCCTCTGTCGAGTCTAACCCAGCCAGCTAATCAATATATAGTTCTCAGGCTAATGATCTGACAGTAAGACCTCCTTTCAGCACTAGCATTCATCACAAGCTCCAAGCCTAATGGGCTTTAACTTACACTCATGCAGAAATTAACAGTCCAGGGACCCTCATGGGGTCCCTGCAGACCCCATGTGATGGTGAAGGAGAATATGTTTATTCCTTCATAGCACTTCGTTTATATAAGCAGAGTGACATCATTTCTCAGGGCCCACTTTCAGACTCCCTGCTTCATGTTCTGTAAATATCCTGAGTTCTTCTTATCATGAGTTTAATCCCAGGGGTTTGTCCCACATGGTTTGTTGATATAAGTAAGTCCTGCCTAGGGGCAGGTTTCAGTGTAAATGACAGGCACACAATTAACCACAATGCAGCCACAAGTGGCCTCTTTTTACCTACAAACATCTACCCATTTCAGAGTCATATACTCATGGACAACCAGGTAATTCAGCGTCTCTCAGACATCCAGCCATTTCACAGTCATATACTCAATGGCCACCAGGTAGGTAGCTATAAATGCAGGTCTAACAGCCTTCAGTTACTGGCAAAGGAAGGGATGTGAAATAAAGAAACTTGAATCAGTTTAGCCAAAGGAATTTACAAAAAGCCAAAAGTACAACACAATTACATACAGAAACAGGCTGAAACAATAATAAAACCTTCTAGAACAAAGACCAAGACAGAGTGAAAAAGGCTAGAACACATTGGAAAAGTTTTTAATACTAATTTATTAACTTCCAGTCTAAGAGAAATACTGTTTCTTTTAAAAGTTTCTGTCTCTGCACTGTAAAAAGCCTTAATTTTCATTAAAAGGCCTGGGCTTTAGTCTCTTGGCATTACCTAGCAACTGAATTTGCATTAAAAATCTTGGTTCCTTTGCCTTTCAGTGGGAACTTTGCATAGCAAAAACAAAGCTCAGGCAGGCAAACTCCAGGCTGGGTACCTCTAGCAGCTGTTGAAAAAACTAGTTTTGCAAAACAGGATTTTGGATATTGGAACCAAAGATTTCATTTTAGGCCTGTAAGAATTATTAAAAATGATTCCAAGCCAGGTGTGGTGGTGCATGCCTTTAATACTAGCACTTGGGAGGCAGAGGCAGGAGGATCTTTGTGAGTTCAAGGCCAGCCTGGTCCACAGAGCAAGTTCCAGGCTAGCTGGGGCTACAGGGAGAGCCTGTCTCGAAAAGACCAAAAAAAAAAAAAAAAGATTCCAAGGCCAAGCCTGGCTGAGAGGCCTTATGACTGTAAGAATAATTAGTCCTGTAGCCAGAACACAGCCATGAGCCTGATGGGTTTCATGTTCAGACCCAGCTTAGAAGCTGCTGGCTTCCAGCCAAGGAAACTGCTGGTTTTTTCACAGACCTCAACACATGCTGATAGCTTTGTGGGCAAACTTGTGGTTGGGATGCTGGTGACTCCTGAACCCCACCAGGCCAGAAAATCACTGATTTCCATGGCCTGCATACAAGGTGATGGCTTAATGGAAAACCCAGTGGCTAGCCAGGTGAGGAAATTTACAGCTTCCTCCATGTGTGTAAAACCAAATGTTTCCAGGTGGTTCGTTTTCCAGCCAACCAACCAATTGGAGGAGCCAGCCCCATGGCACAAAGTAGAAATAAAAGAGGAGAGAAAATGACTAATAGCAAAGAGGCAGTATTGTGGCGTCTGCATATCCAAATTTCTCCAGGATCTCTTGCAGCCTCACATTGGGCACCAGTTGTGGTTTGTCATGGTCATTTCCACAGTGGGCCATGCAGAAAGCACACACAGGAAGAAAGCACGGCATACAGACACATGATAAGGTATAAATCCTAATACAGAATGGTACTTTATTCAAATGCTACAGATCATTATATAGACAGCATGACATCACCTCCCAGGGGCCAGACCTTTGCATTATCACATCCCATTCATGGGTGTAGCCAGAGAGGTCCTGTGACTCTCACTTTTGCCTCTTGGGGGTACTGGCTTAGGTATAGCCCATGCCATACCTACGTTCAGACTAGATATGCCTACCCCCCACACTACTGAAAAATTGTGAGAGAACTCATGCAGATGTAAACAGTGGTGAGCCACCCCCAGCCATTGCCTTCTAGAGAGCAGAAATCTGCAGGGCTGGAGGAGGACTGTAGCCATCTACTGAGTGCCATCATTGGCATGGCCTGGCACTATACCCTTGGCTTTATTCCCAGTCTGCCAAAGAATAATGGGCTCAGACCACTATTGGAAGAGCATGGATGGGCACTTGGCTGGCTTCTGGTACTGAAAGTCATAAGCTTTGGCTACTCAGAAAGCTATCTTATATGCTACATTTTCCTGTTTATGCTGAATAGATGATGTGCTTACATTTGCAACTGTCAAGTTGCTGATGGAATTGTATAATGTGATGCCCATGCTTTGCATATAGTAGATATTTGAAGATTTTCCCTCCATTGACAGGAAAATAAAAACAGTGCCTCCCTGATTTTCAGGTAACAAATGCAGGAAGAGAGTTCCAGCTTTTGAATTTTCCCTATATGGAAGCTTCCTCTGGGATCATCATCCCAGTGAACCAATTGCCCTTGTCGATGTTCTCCCTAGTATCTCCAGTATTAGAACTTGCCGAATAGATTTTAAAATCCATAGCCAGAGAGAGCAAAACTATGTTACAAAGGAAGGTTAGAACCATGATTGTCTGCATAATGCACTGGCACTGAACTTTTGGGTAAAGCAGAAAAGGGTACAAGTTATTTTAAGATAGGCAAGGTAAGATTATTTGACCATGTTTTGGAGGCTAGTATTTAAATCAGGTTTCAACAGCATAGAAGGTTGCGTCAGGCTCTGATATCATCACATAAAGTGCTATACCTTATTTTACATCCTAGAATGGTAGACAAAAATATCATTTGAGTGTCAGAGTGCAAGAACTGACACCTGTCTTCACATTTCCTTCTATAAGTATTCATGTGCTTGACTTAAAAGTGATGACTGTTCTGTACTTTCTGTTTGTTTGGGGCAGGGGTTCATGTGAAAAACATGCTTAGACATTACAAGGGAAAGGAGACAGTAGCGCTGGGCAGATTCCAGGACTAGAGAAACTGGCTCTGCTGCAAACGTAACTTGCAAGGGACATAGAGACAAGACAGGCCTTGCAAGAGATGTGGGAGCCACTTTGCAAAGACTCTTATCATGATCCCTTTGGGTTGCTGTGATTCTGATGAACTAAGTATATCAGCTTTGGAAGTGCCTCTTGGACTGTGTGGACACTTGACAAATGATTATTCTTAATGTCTTGGGACCTTAACTGGCATCCTTGTGAGCATCCACTCTTTAAGTCAAGCCTGGCTGTCCCTGAGAATAGTATCAAGATCATCATGCTTATCTAAATGCCATGCGTAACACTGCTGATGCTCCCCTCGATCACCTGTACAATGGAACTGGTAAGATCTCACCTTGTGACCCCTGTGGTGGAAAAATGGCTGGTGCAATTGAATTTTAACAAGTTTAAAGTACAGTGAGGATATATATTTCAATGTGTTTAACTATTAAATTGAGCCAACCAGAGGAACTAACTTTGAACCTAACACTGGCAAATGTCTATTTAGAAGTATATCTTCACTGGCCAAGGCAGGCTCTGGCCTTTCCCAAACAAGGTTTTGGTCCATTTTCTGTTGCTCAGACTGGGGAATTTATAAAGGGAAGAACTTCACTTAGGCTCATGATTCCAGATGTTAGGAGTCCAAGACTGGGCAGCCAGGGCCCAACACTGCTTCAAAACATGGGAACAATGGCCACAGGTTTGAGAGAAGGAGAAAACAGATAGGACAGACTTTCTTCATAACAATCCTCTCTCTCTCTCTCTCTCTCTCTCTCTCTCTCTCTCTCTCTCTCTCCCTCGTGTGTGTGTGTGTGTGTGTAAAC
>VZQC01000088.1:83450-115595 GCA_009823505.1 Rhizomys pruinosus | reverse complement strand
TTCTTCTTTCTTTTGGTTAACTGGGCTAGAGGTCTGTCTATCTTGTTTATTCTTTCAAAGAACCAACTTTTGGATTCATTGATTTTTTGTATTGTTTTCTTTGTTTCTATTTCATTGATTTCTGCTCTGATTTTTGTTATTTCTTCCTGTCTGTTGCGTTTAGGGTTCATCTCTTGTTGCCTTTAACCACACCAGGGCATCTCTCCAGCCCCTTGATAAGGATATTTAACATGAGGCCAATCCTCTTAATTTTGGGGTGTGCATTATTGTAGGTTACAGTGTTGTGTTTATTCATCTTACTTGACTGAAACTTTGTGCCCTTTCATTGCTAACTTCCCCTCATCTGCCTCCCCCAGGCCCTGGTAATTACCATTTCACTCTAATTTTATTCATTTGACTAGTTTATATGCCTCATATAAGTGGAGCCATTTCATCTCTCTGTGACTGGCTCATTTCATTTAGCACAATGTCCTCAATATTTATTGGTGTTAGTCTATCTTTTCAAAGGCTGCATAGTATTCTTTTGAATGTCTATACCATGCTTTGATGTATCTGTCCCTCATTCAGTACACATGACCATTGTTTTCATGTTTTGGTTTGTGAATAATGACACAATGCATACAAGATTAGAATATAGAAAAGGGAAACTTTAAGATGCTGATTTCAGTTCTTTTGGATAAATGGTCACAAGTTTGCTGGATCATATAATTCCACGGGATTTTTCTATGTAAATAGTTATTCAGGGACATTTTAAATCTTCCATTCTAATCTTTATTCTCCACTTCTTTTTGCCTTACTAGAATGATTAAGATTTCCAGTACAATGTTAAGTAGAAGTGGCAAAAGCAGGCATCCTTGAATTTTTCCCCCTCATTCTCAGGAGGAAAACAAATCAAAATAATGTTCACTGTATTTTTTTTGTAGATATTAACAGCTCTAGAAAGATCCCCAGGGTTACTGTAATGCATAATTTTTTATCACTTAATGATGTTGAATTTTGTCAAATGCTTTTTATCTACTGAATTAGTTATATTCACTTTTTTCCTGCTATAATGAATGTCACTGCTTTTGTTCAGATTTTAACTACACTAAATTGTAGCTTAAAGCTTGCCTTGAAACATGCTTTAAGTGCACAGATGATTTGCATTGAGCATGTATGTATACTGCCATTTAGTCACCATCATCGTCCTTCTCTGGAATTTCCCATTGCCTCAAACTGAAGCTCTACACATTAAATAACAATTTCCTATATCTATGGCACCTGGCAACCATTTTAGGAATCTACGAATTTGCACATTCCCAGTGTTTCAAATAAATAGAAATTATATTTGTCCTTTGGGATTTGGTTTATTTCAATTAGCACAATGAGTTCAAAGTCCTTCATTTGGCAACATCAGAATCTCCTCTTTCAAGTACATTATTCCATTCTACACCTAGATTACATTTTAATTCATCATTCATCCTCTGTTACATGAACAGGGGGTGTCTTCCTATTTATTTATATCTTATGTGATTTTTCTTAGAAGTGTTTTGTAGTTTTCATTGTTCAAACCTTTTGCTTCCTTGGTTAAATTTATTTTTAAGTATTTTTAATTTTTTTGATGCTATTATAAATGGAATCTTTTCAATTTACCTTTGGGGTTGCTCATTCCTAATATATAGAAACGCATTGCAGTGGGCTTGTTGTATGAAAACACGCCTTTATATCCTAGCACTTGGGATTGCAGAGGCAGAGGCAGCAGCGAGGCAGAGGCAAGGCAGAGCAGGCGGATCTTTGTGAGTTCAAGGCCAGCCTGGTCTATAGAGCAAGTTCCAGGATAGCTGGGGCTACAGGGAGATCCTGTCTCAAAAGACCAAAAAAAAAAAAAAAAAAAAAAAAAAAAAAAAAAAAGAAAGAAAGAAATGCATTGCTAATATGTAGAAACTCAAACACATTGCTAAATGCAGAAGTGGGCTGAGCATGGTGGCACACACCTTCAATTCCAGCACAGAGGAGGCAGAGGCAGGTGGATCTCTGTGAGCTCAAGGCCAGAAAGAAGTAGAAGTGGTTTTAATGTTTTTGTATCCTACAATTTTGATACATTCATTTGAAAATTTTATTTGTGTGTGCATGCATGAGTGTGTCTGTAGAAGTTTAAGGGTTTTTTTTTGTATTTCCAAAATCATGTCTATGAACAAAAATACTGTTACTTTTTAAAGTTGGGTTGCTTGTTTTCCTTTTTGTTACTCATTTTGAACAGTGAAGCAGACATCCTTGTTTTGTGCATGATCTTAGAGAGAAGGTTTCAATTTCACATAATTAAGTATATAGGTTCCCTCTCCTATGTTTTTGTTTGTTTGTTTGAGACAGGGTCTTTGTAGCCCCAGCTGGCCTGGAATTCACTATGTACACAAAGCTGGTATCTGCCTCTTGAATGCTAGAATAAAAGGCCTATACCACCCTGCCCAGCCCTCGAATTTTTTTAAATTGAAATGATTTAATTTTTTTATGGGTATGAGTGTTTTGCCTGCATGTATGTATTATCCATATCATGCGATGCCAGCAGTGGCCAGAAGAGAGTGCTCGTGCCCTTGAACTGGAATTATCAATGTGTGTTAGCCACCATGTGGGTGCCGGGAACTGAACCTGGGTCCTCTGTAAGAGTAGCTAGTGCTCTTAACCCCCGTGCCATCTCTCCATATGGTTTGATTCCACAAATTATATCTTTATATAGCATATACTCATTAGAAGACATAATTACTTTTATGCAATTCTCCTTTAGACCCTGTTACAAAGTAAGGGGTGGGATTACAAACCAGGTACTAGTTAGCTCTCTTGAGATCATTTGAAAGGATGGATTTCCTTTACCATTTCTTCCAGAGCACATGTAATGGTAGTGAACTTCAGTTTCTGTCTGGGAATACATTGATTGTTCCCTTGTCTTTGAAGAGGGTTAAGACTTCACAGTTATCAGATCTGCTTTTTCCTTTTCTTCTTTTCTTTTCACAGCACTTTAAATACATCACCCTGCTGTCTTCTTGCCTGCCATATTTCTGCTGAAAATACCACTGACAGCCCAGGGGAGGCCCTTCTTCCCTCATTGCTTTCGTGACTATTCTGGGCCTCTGCCAGGGCTGCTGCTGATGTAGCTTGTGTGAATTTTTGGGAGAGGGGAGAGCTCATCATACTCGGAGTTCACTGAGCTTTTGGAGTCTGAATCTTTCCACTCAGATTTGGTAAGTTTTCAGCCATTATTTCTTCAAATAATTTCTCTTCTCCTTTGTTTCCTCTTCTGGGACTCCATTATGAATAGAGAGTCTGTTGTACTTTGTTCACTTTAACTTATATTGCTCTAGTGTCTAGGTTCACTGACTTCTGTTGAAACTGAGGTCTTCTTATGCAGCTTAGGGTAACCTAAAACTTATGTGTACCAGGCTTTCAAACTCTAGATCCTCCGGCCTGTGTCCCTGGAGTGCTGGATTGCTGACTTCCATACTCTGCCCCAGCTTCGCGAGTTTCCCTTGTCACATACGGTCAGCCAGTGAGTCCTTGCAGTGAATTTTTTTCAGATTTTTCACTTGAAAATTTCTACTTGATCCTTTTTTAATTTTTGTATTTATCAGCTGAAATTTCACGTATAATTGTGTGATTTTCTTGACCTTGTACAACAGTTTTAATGCCTGTGTGATAATTCGTGCATCTGGGTAATTTGAGGATCAATTGTCCTTTTTACGTTAGAGTGTTTAGATTTTCATGGATTTTTGTATGCTAGATGATTCTGGCCTCTACCTTGGACACTGTGAATATTATGTTGCATGGCCTTTGTGTCTTGTTATAGCATCTGCAGGACGTTGTGTTTTCTAGCATCTCACCAACCTGATTTGACTCTGACAAGCTCTCCCGATTTCCTGAGTGACAGTGAAAAAAATCCCATTTTGGTTTTCTAAGCTTCTGTGACATTTATTGCTTCTGTCCTGTTCATGAACCTGATGCTTAAGAGTTCACACACAGAATTAATTTATTTCTTTCTCTGCTTTGGGATTCTCTTCTCATTCTCTCTCTAATCCTCAGGTGGTTTTTTGCCTGGACAGAAAGACCCTTTTTGCTTTCTTTGATTTATATTTATCTGACCACATCACAGCCAGCATCCTCCAGACCAGGTCTGCCCTTGAACCAGATGTCTCACCCTCAGGAGAGAGGTACTAGCAATTTTGTATTTTCCACCATCAAGGAACGCCACTTCTTTGCATTTTGATGTCTTTCCACAATCTACTTCTAATGGAAGAATTCTCACATAGTTCATTTCATATTTTGTCCAGAGACTTGACTACACCTAATAGGAGGTTTGGATAGTAACCGGAGTCTGCAGTTTGGTGGTACTGGACTCTGCCTGGCTTTTTAATCTCCATATTTTATATTTACTAGGCATTTCACTCTAGAGAACCTTCACTCTGTCTTAGGATTTCAACTTATAAAAGCAGCAGCATCTTCTTAATTTTTATTCTCTGGCACCACCTTCAAGGGCTAACACATGAAGACAGGTATCAGGCACTAGTAATTGGTCAATAAATACTAATGGTTATTTCTGTTCAAATTTGCCTAAAACCGAATATTGTGGGCTAGGATTACTAGAATAAAAATTTAAGAACTAAAATATTATGAGTTTTGAGATGTTAGTATCTGGAAAGCAATTCTTGAAAGAAAAAAATAAGTCTTTTTTTTTTAAGGTCCAAATACAGAGAGACCATTATTCCAAAATGTCTGGTTTATATAGACAGCATGACTCAACTTCCAGGGCCAAATCCTAAACCTTTTCGTCACTATATCCCACCCCATGGGTGTTGCCAGGGAGGTCCCATAGGTTTAGAATGCTACCCATCTAACTAAATTTTCCCACATCTTGCCCTTTAAATTTTATTTATTTATTTATTTATTTATTTATTTATTTATTTATTTATTTTTTGAGAGGTAGGGGAGCCCATGGGCGAGGCTAACAACACAAAGGAACCTGAGTTTTGAATAGCTAGCTGCTCAAGCCTACTTTGAATGCCAGGCATTGGGGGAAAGTCAGACCTGAAACTTTATTTTTACAGTAAGGCAAATTAATATCCAAAAACCCCAACCATGAAGTGAGCCAATTGTCAAGCATAAGCAATGAATGTAAGTAACATTCATGTAAAACCAATTAGCAATTATCTATGTCCAAATTTTGAACAACCCAAGGTTCCCATAGTCCAATTGGAGAAGCTTGTATACACAAGCATGTTGGTCAAATAAGAGTCCAGCCTATATTGCTGTAGTCTCATGATTCACTCCAATCTCTCTGCAGCCCTTACATTCTACCACGCCTCCTCTTCCGCAATTTGTTCCCTAGGCTTTGGGAAAGGGGCACAAGTGGGTGAGAAGCAAAACAGTATTTTCTCTGGAGATGTCATTTTGGACTCTAGTCTGTTCAGGTTGTTTCCCTTCATGGGTTGACAGCTTGTCCAGTGATATCTTTTTAGTCATACTAACAAAGCACAAGCAATTAGATGTATAGGCATTTAAACAGTACTAATTATTATGGCAAGCTAAGTTGTGGGCATAGACACAGATGTTTGGGTGGTATGCTAATCCATGAACTGTAGCTTTTTTTTAAGTGGCAAAATATTCCACAACAATTTGTAGCCCAAATGTGTAGTCTTCAAAGGCCTCATGAAAGGACTTGTTAAGTGACCTGTGAGGCATTAAATCAAAACAGGAAGTTAGAAGGATAGTTAAGGAAATTTACAGGTGCCTCATAAAGTACCATACTAAAGGAGGTCTCGAAAACCAGCAAGACGCATAACTTCCCAATGATAGGACCCATTTCCCCTTTCATGTCTTTCAAATAAACTGTGTATGTGTGGGGAGGTGTGCAGAAGGTGGGATGAAGATTCTCAGTTTTCTTCCTCCCATTTCCTCCCTTCCCAGATGGCTGAAAAAGAACATGCAACCCACTGAGGATCTCAAGTCAGTGGTCCAACGGCTGTCAGAATATGGCCCAATCACCTCAGTCGTTGCCTGTGGATGACGAAGTGCTATTGTGGTGTACGCTGATACGACCTCAGCTTGTAAGGCCGTGAGCGCTTTTGAGACCAGGAGCCCAGGCACAATGTTCCAGTGTTCGTGGCAGCATCTGTTCATGTCAAAAGACGTAAGCTTTTCTATTGCCCAAAACCTATGTGAATTCTTAAAAGTTTTACAAACATTTTTATTCATCAGGGATGTGTAACATTTTCATCATAGTTGCTACGTTAGTAATAAAAAAGGCACAGTGAGTCTGTGTAGGTTAAACACTGGAAACTGGACATCACAGCACACCCTTCCCTCTGGCAAGTGCAGCTGCTGAGACGGTCTTCACAGTTTTGCTTTTCTGGACATGAAGCTCATGATTGCATTGATGCATTCCTCTGACAGCCACTTTGCCTGGAGCGTGGTGCACTCTTCAGTGTTCACAGCATATAGCTTTTCTTTCTCATTTTTTCTGATTAACTCCTTGGAAATTCTCATGGCCTAGTTAAACAAAACCCATAAGAAGCTTATGTTATTCCAGCAGGAGTGGGACTATTCTATTCTTGATTTCTACTGTAATTAACTGATATTGATAAATCTTACAAAGACGATTTGAGATCTCCTGAACCCAGCAGCAGGAAGAGGGGAAGACAGGTTAGGAACTGGGTGCTTGGGCGAGCTGATTGCTGATCGTTTGGTCCTGCTGTCTTTGGTTTGATTGTCTTTTGTGGCTGTGAGGTTGGAGTTATCCCCCCAGCTGGGATTAAAAGGTGTGGTCTTTGGCTTGATTAGATCTAGTGGGTGTGGGGGCGGAGTGATCCTCCAGCCGGTATTAAAGGCACGGCTTGTGTGACTCTTGAGAACTGAGATATCCTGAGCAGGGCAGGGTTGCCGGGGGCGGGCGTAGACCCCCCCCCCCCCCCCTCCGCCACACTAGATTACGACGAAGGATCTGAAGGAGGCAAGAACGCACGCCTTCAACACAGTGACGAGGCATTCAGGACTACATTGAATACAGGCACAGGAGAAATCCATATGCCAGGATCCCGAAGAAGAGGGACTACACTGTAAAGGTGCAGGATAATCCCACACCAAGCTTTACCCACCCTATGGACTCCTGGACTCCTGCAGTGGGATCCCCCCGGGGATGCCCCAGGCCACAGACATCAGAAACACAATTGGGCACATACTTAAAGAACTACAAAATCATAAAGAACAAATTAATGAACTAAGAAAAGAGAATGAGGACCGAGAGAGAGAGAATGATAAGTTCCGGAAGGAAGTAGAAAACACTGACAAGATCCATGCTGAAAAAGAAAACGAAACAACAACAAACTAAAAAGAGCTACAAAAGAGATCGAGAAGCTCCAAAAATGATAAAATAGAAACACTTAAAGAAAATTCAGAAGAGGAAATGGAAAAGGAAATCAAAACACTCATCCATTCAAGAGGGAAAGGAATGAAAAAAGCTCAGAAGCAGAATGGAGGAAAAAAACAGAACAAAGGACTATCAGACTGGCAGGACAACACAGAAAACTAAAAACCTCAAGGAAAGCTTATGAAAATTAAAAACTACACAAAAATGGAACAACCAGGAGCTGTGGGACACTATGAAAAGATACAAACTCCGCATCTAGGAATAGAGGAAGGCGGAAGAATCCCAAGAGAAAGTATTGATCAGATATTCAACAGAATAATGGATGAAAACTTCCCCAAACTAAAAAGGAACAAACCAAACCCAATACAAGAAGCACATAGGAACTCCAAAACAGACAAGATAAGAAAAAATTTCTCTACGCCAACATCATAGTTAAAATGCTGGACACCCAAAACAACGAGAAAATTCTTAAAGCGACATAAGAGAAAAAACAACAAGTGACCTCTAAGGGGAAAACTATCAGAAATAAACAACGGACTTCTCACAGCAAACGCTGAAGGCAAGAAGAACATGGAGCAAAGCATTCCAGTGTTGAGGGACAATGGATGTCAGCCCAAGTTACTATACAGCAAAAAAAGTCAATCAAGTGGGAAGGGAGGAGGAAAATTCTTCATGCACAGAAAAACTGAAAGGCTACATGTCCGGCAAACCCAACCTTCAGAGAATACTTGAAGCATTCCAAAAGAACATAAGAAAGGAGCAACCAACCCAGGCACCTAGAAGGAGAAATCAATAAAGGCCTAACTGCAGAAGTGAAAACCTAAATCAAAACCGCAGATGGATAATCAGGCAAAAGGAAGCAACACAAAACCTATCAGTCATAACCTTAAATATTAATGGACTACATTCCCCAATCAAAAGACATAGACTGGAGACTGGATTAGGAATCAACAGAATCCATCGATATGCCGTCTGCAAGAAACACATCTTACTTCAGGACGGCACCACCTTAACAGGGAAGGGATGAAAAAAATCTCCAGCAAATGGTACCAAAAACGAAAGCAGTGTTGCTATTTTAATCGGAAAAATAGACTTCAAAGTAAAAGCACTCAGAAGAGACCAAGAAGGCCATTACATTTTCATCAAACGAACAATCCACCAAGAAGATTTCACAATTATGAATAATATGCCCCAAATTCTGGCTGCACCAAACTTTATAAAAGACAATTCCCAGGACCACAAGTCACAGACTAACCCCAGCACACTCATAGTGGGAGATTCAATTACCCACTGAGTCCTTGGATAGGTCAAAACAGGACGAACAATAAACAGAGAGACATCTGAACTGAACCGTATCTGATATAAACCAAATGGACCTCATAGACTCTACCGAACATTCCATCCTAATACCGGAGAATACACTTTCTATCAGCACCCCACGGAACTTCTCCAAAATCGACCACATCCGGGTCACGAAAAAACCTCTACAAATACCAAAAAGATGAAAATAATTTCATGCATCGTCAGACCACAGTGCAATGAAGCTCAAAATCAAAACACCAGGACAAGCCCTCCTGCCTTACAAGAACACATGGAGAAAACAACTACACACTCCTGAATTATGAAATGGGTCAAGGAAGAGATAAACAAAGAAATAAAAACATTCCTGGACTGAATGGGACAATGACAATACAAACCAACAAAACTTATGGGATACTTAAAAGCAGTCCTAAGCGGGAAATTTATAGCCCGGGGCTACATTATGAAAAACAGAAAGAGCAAAGTGAATGATCTAACACTACAGCTAAAAGCACTTGAGAGGCAACAAGCAGATGAACCCAAACCAACAGACAGGAAGAAATACAACAAAAAATCAGAGCAGCAAATCAATGAAGGGGGGGGAATAGAAAACAAAGAAAACAACTACAAAAAATCAATGAGCCAAAAAGTTGTTTTGAGAAGAATTAACACGGATCAGACAGACCTCTACCCCAGTTAACAACAAAAGAAAGAAACCAACTTCAAATCAATACAATCTGTGTGAAAAGGGAAATATCACAAGACACGGAAAAGATCATAGGGAAATTATATGGGATATATTAAAGAACCTATACTGTACCAAGGTTTGAAACTCTACGAAGAAATGGATATAATATCTTAAATCTGGGAATCACCAAAGGTAATGGCCAACTAGAGACGCAGCTTAACAGACCATAACAATGGAAGAAATAGAGATGTAAAGTAAGAAGCCTCCCAAACTAAAAAAAAGGCCAGGCCCAGATGGTTTCAAGCCAGAATTCTATAAGACATTTCAAAAAGACCTACCAACCATTATTCTGAAACTGTTTAGAAGGTACATTCAGAGGGAATCTCTCCCAATTCCTCTATGAAGCCACATCACTCTATTACCAAAACCAGGCAAAGACGAACCAAAAAGGAGAATATATAAGCCATCTCCCAATGAACACATCAGATGCCAAATTCTAAACAGATACTGCAATCGATCCAGACCACATAAGAAGATCATTCATCTGACCAAGTTGGAATTCATACCAGAGATGCAGGGATGGTTCGAACTAGAGAAAATCAATAACCAATCATCAAAACACATAAATCGGAATGAAAAGAACGAAAACCACACCAATATCTCAATTGATGCCTAAAACGCCTTTGACAAAATCCAGCATTCCCTCATGCTTAAAGTCTCTGAAGGAATGGTGGAGGGATCATTCCTCAATGTATCAAGCCATATACGGAAACCACAGCCACTCATCCTAAATGGGGAACATGACGAAACCATTCCCTTAAGGTAAGGTGGAACTCAGCAAGGTGCCCCTTCACCCACTCCTCTTCAATATAGTGCTTGAAACACTTGCTCGAGCAATAAGGCAGAAAGGAATTAAAGGGTACTAATTGGAAAAGAGGCAAGTCAAACTATCCCTATTTGCTGATGCTATGATTGTTTACTTAGAGATGCTAAAAAACTCACCAGGAAAACAATCCTAGAAACGATAAACAGCTTCAGCCAAAGTGGCGGATACAAATTAACCTTAAAGAAAATCAATGGCCTTTTTACACCAGAACAAGCAAAACCTGGGAGAAAGAATTCAAAGAGTCCTTCCCACTCACAATAAGCCTCAAAACAATAGACTACTCTGGAAACAAACTAACCAAAAGACACCAAGAAAAATGATCCTCTACTAACAACAAAATTTTAAACTTAAGAAAGACATTGAAGAAAGACATAGAAGATGGAAAAACCCTCCCATGCTCATGGATGGAAAAAATAAACTATGTAACAATGTCCCTTTACCAAAACTCTTGTATAGATTTATGCAATGCCAATCAAAATCCCCCAAGAGTTTCTTCACAGGCTTGGGAACAAAAGTGCTATAAATCATTTGGAGAAACAAAGACCCCAAATAGCCAAAACAACTCCTGAGATGAAATAGCTCACACAGGAGGGATCTCTAAACCAGATTTCAAATATATTCAGGCTCTAGTCATAAAAACAGCTTGGACTGCACAAAAAAAGACTGTTGACCAATGGACCAAAACCGAAGATCCAAACTGAGCCCATACAATTTCAAGCCATCTCATATTTGACAAGGGGGCCAATGAAAACCACAATGGAGAAAAGACAGCATCTTCAGCAGTGGTGTTGGCAAAAAACTGGATCACCACTTGTAGAAGAATGAAATTAAACCCTACCTCTCGCCTGTACAAAAGTCAACTCCAGATGGATTAAGACCTCAACTGAAACCCCAAACTCTGAAGATGATAGAGAAAAAGTTGGCAGAGACTTACAAGACATAGGCAAGGAAAAGACTTCCTAAATCAGACAGCAGCCTGCACAAGAATTACGGTCGACAATTTGACAAATGGGACCTCATCCAAACTCCAAAAAGCTTCTGTAATCAAAAGAACAATCAAGGACGTGAAGAGAAATCCCACAGAGGGGGAGGGAACCTTCACTGCAGCTCCATCTGACAAAGCATTGATTTCCGAATATATAAAACTACTCAAAAAACAAAAAAAAAGAAAACAACCGACCCGCTCAATCGATGGAGCAAGAAACTGAACATAGACTTCACAAGGCGAGAATTAGAGATGTCTGAGAAACACCTCAAGGACTGCTCAACATCACTAATCATAAGGAAATGCAAATCAAAACCATTTCAAGATATCATCTTATCCAGTACGACTGGCTAGGATTAAGAAAACAGATGATACCAGTGCTGGAGAGGTTGTGGGGAAAGGGGAACACTCATCCACTGCTGGTGGGAATGTAAACTCGTACAGCCACTATGGAAAGCAGGTGGAGAACCTTGGGCAGACTTGGAATGAACTTGGCCACCCGGACCCAGCCATACCAATTCCTGGGATGTACCCTCAAGACTTACGGCCACCAACCGAGATACATGCACGGCCATGTTTATTTCAGCTCTCTTCACAATAGCAAAGAGCTGGAAACCAACCTAAATGCCCCTCAACTGCGAATGGATGGAAAATGTTGGTTTTACATTTTACACAATGGAGTTCTATTCAGCCGTAAAGACCATCACTAGCTTTGCAGGAAAATGGCTGGAGCTAGAGGACCTCATGCTGAGGAAGTACACAGTCCCAGAAAAAAAAAAAAAAAAAAAAAATCCTCATCTGTGGATGCTAGTGCCAATTACCCAGTTGTAAGTATTTCTTGTGTAGGGCCCTGAGCTTCTGTACAAAGCAGTTGGACATAATGCATTTTGAGAAACAACAACAACAACAGAAACTCCTGCATCAAAGAACTGGACTGAAACAGTGAACTTCTGCTCAAAACAGTAAACGTCCCCATGAAAATATTGAGAAAGGACTAAGAGATGAAAGCATGTTTGGCAGACTGCACGAGCTCTGACGGGGTAGGGGAATGAGCGGGAACACAGGCGTCTAGATTTTGTAAAAATACATAAATAATCCAAACTAAAAAACAATAAAATTCCAAAAAACAAACAAACAAACAAAAAAAAATCTTACAAAGACATTCATATGACAGGACACACTGCTTCTCCACCCTGAATGTGCATACAGATAACTCTGGTATGTGCATGTGTGCGTGTGTGTGTGTGTGTGTGGTGTGTGTGTGTGGCACGGTGATGCTAAAGCTGCTGGTTTCAGGACCATGTGCTCAACAGCAAGAACATAAGAACAATCGGCCACTGCTGCCACACACATCGAAGTGCTACAGAGTGAGGGTCTCCAAAGTACAGTCAACCTGCCTGCTCTCACCTGAATTCCAAAGTAAAAGTGCTGTGTGAATTCTGTCGCCTTCCTCTAGTCAGTCCCATAAATACCCACCCCCTGCCCTTGTGTCATAGAAATGAAATGTCTGATATATTTTCTAAACATCCCAGCATCCCCAAATTATAGTTATTCATCCAAAATTTAGGTGTGCTTAAAGCCAACTAAAGACATGTCTTGTTTTTTTTGTTTTTTTTTTTTTCTTTTTTTTTTTTGAAACAGGCGTCTCCCTATAGCCCCAGAGGTCCTGGAAAATCACTTTGTAGACCGGCTGGCCTTGAAGTCCACGAGATCCACTTGCCTCTGCCTCCCGACTGCTAGGATTAAAGGTGTGCACCACCCACTGCCTTGCTTTAAGAAGGTTCTTAGCCGCCATGTGGGTGCTGAGAATTGAACCCAGGTCCTCTGCAAGAGCAGTGGTGCTCTTAGCTGCTAAGCCATGTCTCCAGCCCCAGGTCTTGTGTTTTTAAGGATGTATTCTCCCTAAGGCACATTCTTTTTCCGTCTTTGGAAATGACACCTATGATTCCTGCAAGTGAGCGCCAAATACTAACATGTGGAGGCAACTTCGCATATGCTTTCAGTCTGGTCCAGACCTCATTCTGGAAAGTACTTTCCGGAAAAACTTCAGTAACAAGGCCGCGAGCCCAAGCTTCTTTTGCTGTTAACTTCTTCCCAAAAATAAGCACCTCAGCTGCCTGAAATGGAAAGCACGGTTAAGTCACTAGCTGAAAAAAACAGGGCTTCAAATGACCTCAGAACTGAGTGCTTTCAGGAGACACAGGTTTGCTCAGAGTCCGTTGAGTCTGCTTATACTTCATAGCAAGGGAGAAGCTGATGACTTCCACAGGCAAGGGTGTGCAGGCTGCTGCGGCCATGGCAGTTTCTGCCTCTCCAGGGGGTGGACGGACAGCTGCTTCTGTGAGGGTCTATGGTGGCATGGTGACAATGGGAAGTCAGAGCAGAAATGACCTGAACCTGCAGCAGCCAGGGCTTTCTGTTTGCATTGTAAATGACCACAAAAGAAACAGGAAAACCAGAAAATTATGGCCACAGGGTCAATTTTTTGAAGCTTTCAATTTCAATTAATTCCTGGTTGGTTATCCTAATGGTACAGCTCTGAGCACATTCTCAATCTCCACAGATACTCAACTTACTTCCATCTGAGTGAAGGAACTTGAAGAAGACCTATATTGCATTTCTATAAGAGCTGAGGTCATTAAGCAGATGTTGACTCTACAGCTGCAGTTTCTCTTCCAGAAAAGTAAACATGAGTCCATATACTCTAAAGTCCGAAGAGTTGATTCTGTTCAACTTTTCAGACTGTAACCCTCAGTAACAACTTGGGAGTGAGGGACAGTAGTATGATAATGTTTAGAAAGTAGGCCAGGCATGATGGTGCATACCTTTAATCCCAGCACTTGGGAGGCAGAGGCAGGTGAATCTCTGTGAGTTCAAGGCCAGCCTGGTCTACATAGTGAGTTCCTGGACAGCTGGAACTGCAGGGAGACCCTGACTCAAAAAGATAAAAAAAAAAAAGTGCATGTATATACACTATATATGTGTGCATATTTGTGTGGCCATTCATAACAAAAAATGTAATAGTCCACAAACAGGCTCCATTCCTATCCCCCTTTGAGATGATGACCAATGCCTGCGAAGCCTTTCCCACCGTTGCTCTTCTCTAGTACTGTCACAGTGCTCTTGGAGCTGCTCCACAGAGTGCAGGCAACTAGACACACATCAATACAGGGACAGAGCTGAGCACATTTGACCATCTTGGGAGTCTCAACACATAGGCAAAACAGCTGGTGGAAAGACAGCTGGTAATGCCCCAGGAAGCCTCCCAACTGCTGGCACTTCACATGACTTCCAAGGTGAAGAAGTCACCATGTCATCTCAGTGGATGTTGCTCATCCACAGAGCAGCTGGGTGGCCCCAAGCTGAGCAGAGCTAGAGAGGCTGCATAGTCCCAGGCCTTCAATCAATGTCACAGCTGCTACAGAGGACAAGGTTTTGTGCTGACTGTAGTACTAAGCACTAGGCCATGAGCTGCCAGCCCAGTCCCTCCATTAGGAGTTGCTGAGATTTTCCCACTTTCCCTTATACTAGATCCTCCCATAGCCTGCTTCCGCCATGTCAATCTCTACCAGAGTTGCACATCAAGTAATGAGTTTACAGCTTTTCCCAGATTAGCAAGGGAAAAGAGAGAGAGGGAGGGAGGGAGGGAGGGAGAGGAAGGCGGGGGAGGGAGGGGAGGGAGGGAGGGAGGGATGAGAAGGAACGGAGAAGGGACGGGAAGGGAAGGGAGGAAGGGAAGGGAAGGGAAGGGAAGGGAAGGGAAGGGAGGGAAGGGAAGGAAGGGAAGGGAAGGGAAGGGAAGGAAGGGAGGAGGATGGAAGAGAGGACTGTTTCTACAAGAAAGATGGCGTACTAAATTTTAAGTTTAGAAGTTACCTTGGCTGGACCCATTATCTTCGGAAATGTGTAAGAGGAGCATGCTTCTGGGGTCTGGCCGAGGTTGCTGAATGGAGTATGAAATGTTGCCTATTTGGGATGGGTAACAGAAGAAAAGCATTTCCAAAGTTACTATTTTATTATTTATTATTTATTATTTATTTTTTATTATTATTTATTTTTGGTCTTTGAATATGGGCGGCCTCGCTCCGCTATACTCCAGCTGGCCTGGAAAGAACTGGCCTCTTATGTAAACAGACACAGAGACTGCCCTTTAAATCCCATACCAAGATAGACATCGCTCTGTCTCCATACCTCTCCCTATCCTATCTCCTGTTGTTACCAAGGATCTTCTCCCCCCCTTGTGCTACAACCCCTAAATGCATACCTAGCTTAATTAAAAAAAAAATTATGTATATGAGTGTATTGCCTGCATACATACATGTACATAGTGCACCCGTGTCATGAAATCCCCATGGAGATCAGAAGAGGGCCTTAAATACCCTGGAACTGGAGTTATGGAGAGTTCTTAGCTACCATGTGGGTGCTAGGAATTGAACCTGGGTCCTCTTCAAGAGCAGCCTGTGCTCTTAACTGCTGAACCATCTCTCCACACCCCATATAAATATTTAAAATAACTAAATTAGTGTGTGTGTGTGTGTGTGTGTGTTGTGTTGTGTGTGTTTGAGACAGCTACTTGCTGGGTAGCCTAGAACTCACTATCTTCCTGCCCTAGCCTTTCAGGTGCTCGGGGTTAACAATGTTAGTCCACACCAGGCACGAGCTAAGATCAAAAGAATTCAATGTAAGATATGTGGTATATATACATGCACATATATTCATGGATTTTTTTTTACATTTTAATTTTTTATGTGTATGTATGTACTGTCCGCATGTAGTGTGCACCGTGTCTGTGCAATGCCGCGGAGGCAGAAGAGGGTGTCGGATTCCCCTGGACTGGAGTTAAAGATGGTTCTCAGCGCCATGTGGGTGCTGGGGATCGACCTGGGTCCTCTGCAAGAGCGTCGGGCACTCTTAACGCTTGAAGGCCATCTCTCTCCAGCCCCGTGAATGGATTGGTTTTAGCAACGTTAGTAGAATTATAGTAGCGACACCACCAGTGGCCAACATGAAATATCTACTACTTTTTAACGGCCTGTGAGGACAACTCTCTGCGACATTCCCACTGCACCACTAATCTGCTGCATTTGTCCCCTAGTGGGTTGGTACGCCACCTGTTCCTGAGAACATACAGACATTGAATGGCCTACAGGGGGTCCTCGTGTGCGGGTCGTGCTGGTCGTGACCCTGGCATGGAGAGGTCGTGGGAGGTCACTCATCGCGCCACTGGCTGGCATATTGGAAGCCTCTTTTCTCCTTGTTGCTGCTGGGGGCCATGTTATCATTTGCTGATTTACACGTATTTCCAGTGTTGTGGCTACTATCAGTAAGGCTACTCAAAATCCATGGAGTTGAGTACAAGTGTCTAGATTACAATTCCCACTTGCCAATAATACCCCAATAAAGATGAAAAAAAATTCCTTTTCAATTAGCGTCTATTGATAAACGAAGTAGTGGTGAATGACACATATACGTGGTTCTCTGGGTAAACCATGGGTTCTTTTAATTATTTTTTTTTAATTTTTTTTTTTGCATATTTTATTTATTTCTTTTAGCGTATTGGAAATGTACATATGTCCTGCAAAGTGCTCATTTGTGTGTGCATACCCGTAGTCCGTGAATGCCCGTGGAGGGAGAGGGATGGAGGGGGTCACCCTAACTGGCCACGCATCCTGCAATTCGGGTTGCAAGCTCTCGGCGGGGGGGGCGAGCATTGAGGATGGGGATCGTGATCCCGGGTGGCTTCTCATATTGTTTCCGACGGTTCTACGCGCAGGTGGGGTCGGGGAGTAGTGGCGGGGGCGGGGGGCTGCAGACGGGGGGGGGGTCGTGTTAACGCTCGTACTCTAGGCCGTCTCTCCAGCCCCAACATGGGCTTTTAATCGTGTATGGGGGAGGGTTGGAGAATAGTCCTAGGAAGTAGGAATTGCTTGGTATGTGAGACAAAGGTGTGTACATTTGTTTACTAGAAGTCTCATAGGGCTGCGGTTCCTGAGTGAGTGGTTGCTACCATAACAAGCCCCACCGAGGGGGGGGTGTCAGGACGCTCTGGCCTGCTCCAGGTCTTTCCTCAGCTATGAAGTCTTTTTTAAATTTACTCATGTTACTATGTATATCATGGTGCCCGGGGGTCATGTGTGTTAGTTCATGTCCCATAGTGATTAGTTATAGATGTGATACTTTGTCGTGTACTTAATAGCCATGTGGTGTACTGCACTTGTTATTTTCTTTTTTTAGAATTAACACTTTGTTCTTATTGTTGAAGTATAAGAATTCTTTACATACACAGGCGTTAGTAAGTAAAAAAAATCCAATGCAAATAATACTTTTGCTCCATGGCTTATATTTCCCTTCTCATTTTTTTTTTTTAAATACAGAGTCTTGCCATGTAGGCCAGGCTAGCCTCAAACCTACAGTAATCTTCCTGCCTCAGCCTCCCAGTTTGGTCCAGCTCTCAACTGCTGAGCTACCTCTCCAGCCTTGCACCCTTCCATTTTTCTCTGTCTCGTCTTTTTTGACTTCCTTCCCGTGTTCCTGTCCTTCCTTGCCTTCCTCCTTCCTAGTTCCGTTCCTTCCTTCCTGGTCCCTGTTTTCTGGTGTTTTTGAGAGTTGTCCTTGTAGCCCAGTTGGCCTGAGTTCTGCCTGCCCCACCCGCCTGGGCCCTTTCCATTTTTTAATACTCTTCATGGTTTAAAGAGCCATTATGATTTATCGTTTTTTTTTTTTGTTTTTTTCTATTTTTTGTCTTTTGGTTGCTGGAGCAGGGTCTGCCCTCTGGTATAGCCAGGCAATAGCCCAGGCCTGGAACATCACTGGTTAGACGGGGGTCGGCGCTGGCCTGGAATCACAGCAGAGCTCACCGCCCTCTGCCTCCCAGTTGCGGGTAGGTATGAAAGTGGTGGTGCATCGGTTCTTGTAGCCGCATGTGGGGGGGCTGGAATAGAAACCCCATTGCCGGTGGCGGGGGTGCAAGAGCGTCTGTGCTACTTAAACTCCGCTGTGGTCTGTCCTCTCTCCGGCCCCAATTCATTTCATCTTTTGCAGGCTACATAGTTAGTTTATCTTCTGTGTCGTTTTGGTGGCATGGGTTTTGTATGGTGTGAGGGGTGTGGCTGCGATGCTACCGCCCTTTATATGAAGTATATATTTGAAACATTTTTGAGTGATGATTAGTTTTTGTTGGATGAGTTGAAAACTGCTTTCTCAATCTTTCATTTGTCTTGATTTTGCCCAAGACTGGCTTCAGATTCCTGAGTCAGTTTTAATACTGGTTATTTAGAGGATACTTGTGTTTATTTTTTTCTAGATTTAGGAAAAAAAACTGAGACAGGATCTTACTTTATAGTCCAGACTGGCTAGCCCCAAACTATGGCAATCCTCCTGTCTCAGTCTCCCAAATGCTGGGATTTTAGGCATAAAAACACACCTACTATTTCAATGTTTTTCTCTATGAATAATAAATACTTATGAAAGGAAATTAACTTATAACTGATATATGTAGAAGAATATTTAGATTTCATTTATAACAAAGTATCATTTTAATGCATATGTGTGACAATATATAAATATATAAGCAGCATATAAATAAAAATAAAAATATAAAACACTCTCACTAATGTCATTTTTCCTTTTACCCAAAAGAAACAGTATTTAAAAATAAGTGAAGACAATATAGTCTACAGAATGTAACCAGAAAACTAAGAAAACCGACCATAGCCAAAGAACCATAAACAGGTTCGTAAAACCTGACAATGAACAGGAATTAAAATGCTTATTTTCAGAAACAGAATGGTGGCTGTGATGGTTTAGGCTCTGGCTACAGATTGCTGAATGACATTGGGGAAGTTTCTTCCTTCCTTTGTGATGGCTTCTGCAATCTGTACGTTATATGAAATGTGTGTCTATATAATGGGTAGTAACAGAGTGCCTAGCACATAGTGAGCACACAAACATTTAATAATTTTCTAAATTGACTTAGGAGAGGTGCCATTACTGACAGAGAATCTACTAGTATTACTAACCAGTAGTTATGCTGATGACCACTGTCTCTTAGAGAAAGCATGGCCATGGACATTTTAATATAAGGCCAAATGAGAGCCCATCACTTAATATGGTATGAGTATATGAAGCTAATAATAGCTGAAGACTCTCTTGGGTGGTGATGACCAAGCATTCTAACACGTGGTAGCCCAGAAGATATTACCACCTCATAAACAGAAGACATTGGGAGAACCTGAGGGCCACAGGTGCTTATAATTCTGTACTAAGTGCTCTGGGGCCCAAGGGCTAAGATCATATCTTTGTTGATAATAGCAAAACTTAGAAACAACCTAGGGTTTCAGCAGTCAATACAAAACCATCAGAGTTGAGACAATGTTCACAACAATACTAGTGATTAAGAAAATTCAATTAATAATGAAGGAAAACTATCTTTCAAATTAGACTGTTTAAGAATAAGCTAAGTTGCCACATTGTGCATTAACCCTACTAGGAAGCTAAGCAGCTCACTGATTGATCTATGTTTGTGAAAGCTGACTTACCTTATCTGATGCATACACAGCATCAAATAGCCCCAGAAGGGTGACAGAGATTCCTATAGCTGGGCCATTTACCACTGCAATCAGAGGCTTGGGAAAGTCTATAAAGCTGTTTACAAAATCCCTACAGAAACAGTCATAGGAAAACATTAAATATTCCAAAGTTGCACTCCCAACAAACAAAAAGGGTTGTATGAATCTGAGATGACACCATCCTAGAGGGTTCCCTCCCCAGACTGACCCAGGACCCCTGTCAGTGGTGCCCAGTGGAAGCTTGGGCTGGGATTCCCACAGGCTCAGCCCTATTCACAATCTTTTCTGGGCAGTGAGTTCCAGACTGTGGGCCTGCTGTGGCCGGAGAGATCCGGGTGGATGACTGAGTGCATGACACATTATCACAGCACAGGGGACTCAAGACACTCATAGGTCTGAGATGGAAAGTCGAAGCCTCAAACCTCCTTCTACACTTTTCATCACTCCTTTCCTTTCTTCCAGACTACTGCCAGCATTTGTGGAAACTTTCTATTCACCTGGATGGATGAGAATTCAGAATTCCCTCTGCCTCTTTCTAGAAAATCTCAGATTGAGGATGGGATTAAGAGGTAACAGACATCAAGGTGATAGAACAAATGCCTGCACTGATAGGGAATTTGGGGAAATATGTTTGTTCAAACTCACAGTTAACTGCACAGCACAGAGAAGAGTGAATTTTACTATTGCTCAACTAAATACCATTTTGATACATAAGAATGAAGCTTTTTAGGGGACTGGGGAGATTGCTCAGTGGTTAAAATATCTGCCACTCCAGCCTGAGGACTGGAATAGAGTTCAGATCTCCAGAATCCACATAAATACTGGGTGGGTGTGGTGGTCTGGGCACAACTCTGCCCTCAGAAGATGGAGCTGGAATCCCGGGAGCACCCCCCATAGAGACAAGCTCCTCGTTTGTCTGAGAGATCTTGCCTCAGTGAAGTAGGAGGAAGAGCCATCAAGGATGATTCCTAACCTCAATATCAGACTCCATTTCCACATGCACACACATGCAAACATACATACACATACACACATACAAAACATACACACATATGCATACATACACAAAGATACACCTAAAAATGGGGAAAAAATGAATGGGATCAGATGAACGCACCTCAGTATGACAGCGCTAGTTTTAGCTGCCTCCTCCATCCCACTGGCAGCACAAGTGAAGTTAGTTAGGTCGTTCCCACTACTGTAGTAATCGCCACTTCCTGGAAATAATAAATAGAGTCATTACTTCTTCACTACTCCTGAGTTTCCACTGTGTGCTGGGCTTGGGGCCAGGCACGGGAAGGACACTGGGGAGCCCTCATTTACAGACTGGTGACTAGTCAGACATAGATTTAAAGTACACATGTGCTTGGCATGGTGGCACACACCTTTAATCTGAGCACTTGGGAGGCAGAGGGAGGGGGATCTCTGGGAGTTCTAGGCCAGCCTGGTCTACATAGTGAGGAGGGAAGAGGAGGGAAAAGGGAGGAGGAGGACACTTAAGTGTGCATGGAGTGACTATGACAGCAGAGAGAGGCACATGCAATATGACTATGAAATGGGGCTGATCTAATCAGGGTGTTTAAGGGCAGGGTTTAAGGAAGGGATGGCTGGAGTGAGAGCAGAAGGAGAGGCAAGGGCAGAGATGGAACAGCATAGTCAAAGGTTCAGAGTCTAGGATCACCAGTGTCTCAATGATGGACTGAAAGAAGAGTCACCAAGGCTGATGCAGTAAAAAAAAAAAAAAACCAAAAAACCAGGGGCGGGGTAGGGGGGGATGATGACCACGAATGGTGGGTGAGTAGATGGATTTGTACAGGACTTTGTAGATTTCACTAAGAACATTCCGTCTCTATTTATTGTTTGGTTTCTTTTGATACAAGGACTCTTTGTAGCCCCGGCTGGCCTGGAACTTGCTATGCAGACCACACTGGCCTGGATCTCAGAGAGATCCACCTGCCTCTTTCTATCACTATTTGAAGAGCCACTGAAGGTGTTGTGAATTTATTAAAGTATGATTTGCCTGCAGTAAAGCAGCCAGTTCTTCATGAGTTTTGTTTTGAGACAGGGCCTCATGTAGCTCAGGTTGCTCTCAAGCTCATTATGTACGGAGGGTAACCTTGAACTACTGCTCTCCTGCTGCCACCTGCTGAGTGCCAGGACCAAAGTCCTGTGCCACCACGCCCATGGTGGGGATCAAAGCTAAGGTTTCCTGCATGATAGGCAAGCACTCTATCAGCTGAAATACATCTCTAGGTCTCCTCAATGAGTTTTGCTAGTTGTAAATACTGAAGTGATCACAGTCCAAAGCCAGATCAAGTGGTTCCCCTTTATCCTCAAGTATATGTTCCAAGATGGTCCGCAAATGCCTTAAATCATCCATAGAAGGTGTCCATGCAAATACTACATGACTTTACACAAGGGACTTAATCATGAACAATTTTGTATTGATGGGAGTCATGGAACCAATTCTCTGAGGATGATGAGGACCAGCTGTACGTACATATCTATGACAAGGCTTAATGTATAAACAAAATGTAAAAATAATAATGTACTATATAAAAGCTATTCAAAGCACTAATAGTTTTTAGAAATTTCTACTTATTATTTTTGGACCAAGAGTGGCCAGGAGTAACTGAAACCTAGGAAGGCAAAAACTACAGAAAGGGAAATTTGACTGACAGGGCTATTGTACAGAACACTTCAGAGGTTCTATTTTCTAGCCCTAGCCATTCCCCAAGGCAGTCACTTTCAGCCTCCATCAACACTGTGGAACTTCTGCCTATTACTGCAGAACTTACATAAGTTGAACCAGACAATACGTACGCTTTCATTTAACTGATTTTGCTAAATCATGTTTCGAAGACTCATGTTTTATGTATATTAAGTATTCATTTCTTTTCACCACTGAGCCTAATTATGATCTATAGTAAAAAAAAAAGATCTATTCCTTTTGGACAGCTGAGCTGTTTTCTGTTTTGGCTTTTGTAAATCAGGCCATCATGGACTGTTATTCCGGTATCTATAATATTATTGTACATTTACAAAGCAAGGCACTGCCGTATTGGAAAAGATCCTCAATCTTTCACTCAATTCTATACTTAGTAAGAGGCCCCTACAGTAGAGATATAGTTAAGTCAGAAATGTCTTACCTGTGAAAACAGCTATGGCTGAGTTATCCGTGCTTGCACTTTTAAGTGCTTGTATAATTTGATGATACATCTGTGTGAATGGGAAGGTAAAGAACAGTGAAAATGAGAGCCATCACTCTGTGGACCGACACCCAGTATCAGTCTGCAAGTCTTTTCTCAACACAGCACCGAGCACTTACAATGTTTGCACTTTGAAAACCAAAAGGGTGGCTCAGTCTTCCTGAAAGGACTTTCAATCCTTTGGCAATTACCTCATGTATATTATGTACAGCTGTGGCAAATGCAGCACATAACCACTTTGAAAAAGTGATCAAAGAGACACAGTGCTTGAGCCTTGGAGATGAACAGATTACTGTGCTCAAACAGAGCCAGGGTGAGAGGGGGCTAGGAGAGAGCACAAAGTTTGTTGGATTGTTGAGTTATGAAATGTGGTTGACAGAGAAGGTGGCTAGAGAAAACTGTCCCTGACCTCAAGGAAGAGTAAGCGTTCTGGGCAGTCTGGGAAGTGTGAACAAATGTCACAGGTGTGCATTTCTCAGATGATGTACTGGGATTCGGGGACAGTGACCTCCAAATGCTTCAGAAAAATCTTGCCATAGTTTTTAGTGTATTTAAGATTGGTACAGTTTTTACTTTTAGATTTCAGTGTGAGAAATATGATAAAGAAGGTGGATGTTTATGGTTATCAAGACACTGAAAGAATGAAAATAAGGACTTAATTTATATATGAATAATGGTGTGATCATTTCCATCGAGGGAGGGGACAGGAAATCACCTTGGTATTCCAGTGATGATGACATAGTAGGTGTGCTGGATAGCTTTAGTGTCAACTTGACACACCTGGGTTGAGGGAGCCTCAACTGGGGAATTGGCTCCATTGGACTGGCCTGTGGCCACATCTGTGGAGTATTGTCTTGATTGTTGGGCACTGTGGGAGGGCCCAGCCCACTATGGGTGGTGCCACCCTGGGCAGGTTGTTGTGTACTGTATAAGAGGTCAGGCTGGGCATGGGCCAGGGGAGCAAGCCAGTGAACAGCATTCCTCCATGGCTTGTGCTTCAGCTTCTGCCTCCAGGTTCCTGCCCTGAGTTCCTGCCTTGGGCTCCCTAAGTGATGAACTGTGACCCAGGAGATGTAAGCTGAATAAACCCTTTCCTCCCCAAGTTAGTGTCGGTCAGAGTGCTTTGTCACAGCAATGGAAGACAAACTAGAACAGTAGGCAATGTAACCAGCAAGAACCTGGGTTAGGAGAGGGATATATGAATTTAGAATCTTCTGCTTATAAGCTATTATGAACTTGAACAAGTTACTTCTTATCCTGTTGAACTATTTTGTTAAATCATGGTAACAGGGCCCTTGCAAAACTAATATAAACGTCTGTGTGGAAAATCCTGACTCTTGGATCCTGTACTGCACAGATAGATCTACGTACTGTGTTACAAAGAATGCCTCAGGGCAAACAGAAATAGTGATCTCAGAATTAAATGCTTTATCAACTGGATGGCACATAGGCAACTTTATGTAATTTTTTTAAGATTGGAAATTAGCATGCTGTACCATTAGATTAGAGATTAGAGACTTGACTTTCAGTTCAACTCCAAGCATCTTATAAACTCTCTGTAATATTAAAGGAAAAGGGCTCAAGTGGTTATGTTATTATCACTCCAGTTCAAGAAGAAATTCAACGTTGCCCTGGGAAGAAACTCATTCAAAGCAGGGCTGATTAACACTCTGCTGAAAATGATGTTTTCCTACCTCCTCCGCCAGAGTAGAAAAGACTCAGAAGGCAATGCTTTGAAGGCACCTTCAAAGCAGGGCGGGCACATGGACTGCTCTTAGACAGCTTCTTTTTATCTCCTATCAATGTTTATCTTACTTATACTGATTCAATTGCCTTTTGCTTCCGTTCACAGGAAAGCTGCAGTACCCTTGGATATATAGGAACTACCTGAAACTCAGAAATTGTAAACAAAGTATGCTCAACTCTGTTGAGTTAGCCAGAATTCCTAATCATCTTTCACAAAAATAGGAACAATGCAGACATTCTACAGTTTTTCAAGTGAAATAAATAAACAAGGAAAAGAAAAATAGGACTCATTCCCTGGGCAGGTAACAGTACCTGATAAGATATGGCATTTTTTTTTGTGGGCCGATTGAACGTGATCTTTGTGATGCCATCTTCAGAGGTCACCACGATGCCCTCAGATTCTGAGACTTTCTCATGGGCTCCAGGCTCTCCCTGCCTAGAGGCTTCAGATGAAGGACTCAAACTGGATACCAGATCCACATAGTTCTGCCTGGCAGTTTCCTGAAGAGTAGATGACAAAGAACTTCAGCCCATAGTCAGTAATAAGCATTTTGAGTCAGTAATGAACACTTTGTGAATAAACAAGCCTTGGCAATAGTGAAAAACAGAAGCTTTGATTCAATAGTGGTACACCAGGATTTCAAAGGTGTCAGGCAAAGTGGCCCATGCCTATAACCCTATACCGTGGGAGGCTGAGAAGGAAGATCATGAGTTCAAGGCCGCTCTTGGATACAAGAGTGAGAAAAAAAAAAAAAACTCCAAAAAATTGAAAGGCTACATTGAGAATGAACTCATGAAAAACTGATGAAAAACTCATGAAAAACTCATGAAAAGTCTGGCCAACAGTAGAATAAGTTAGTTTACCTTGGGCAGGCTACCAAGGGCACTCCAGGCATCCCACTTGGCTTTGTTGATGAAGTCAAACATACCTGGTTTGGGCATATTACAAGGTCCTTCTGTGGCCTATAAAGAGGACAAGGGATGATTAAAGGCCAAAAGTCCAACTGGGGGTCCAAATATTGAAGATCCATAAAATTCAGAGGTAACAATACCTCCCCTAATCCCTTCATAGTGCATTAAAAATAATCTCTTTGACATGACTGCTGAAAACATACACAAACAAAAAAAAAAGAAAAAATGCACCATCAGAAAAAGAATGAAAAGCTGTGTATGGAAGTAATGCAAGAGAAAGCCTTTGGGAAACTGACCCTTTAAAATGTGTTCGCATTTCCCCCAATGAAAACACTAAGCCATTTACAAAAGGAACTAGTCAACAAACATTGGAAGCCCACAGTTATTTAGTCCCTTCTATGAGGACACAACCAGTAGTAAGTAACTCAGCAATGGACTCAGTAACTGTGTAATGGGACTGCAGCTGGTGGGAGGTGGAAGTGGGCTCTCAGAAGTACTGGCTGTCTCAAAGTTCAACTGAAGGACGCTACACCAAAATGCAACAACTAAATTTTGTTTGAGGGTAGGAGGAATGGGTGTCCTGAGGTAAACAAAATACCTACTCAGCTGCTTTTCAGAAGTAACTATTAAGTTTTCTAAATTTTGCAATACAGTTAGCTAAAAGAGGGCAGAAGGGGCTTTGAAAATGACAGGCAGAGGAGGCTTTGATTTTTTTTTTTTTAATAGACAGTCACCCTAAAAGAGTTCATCATCTGGGAAGTCAGTGGGAATGAGGTCCATAAGGCAAGGGGTTACCTTTCCCTCCCGAATGCTCTCACTTCTGACATGAGTTGCAAGGCAGTTCCCAAGATCACCTCCTTTCAATAAGTCACTAAAAAGACTCACAGCACCCCTGCAAGCTGTGACTATTCATGGTTACCATTCCTCACAGGGAAAAGATACAAACTTAAACCAGTGAGTAAAGTTCACTGATAAAGCTCAGAGCAGAAGTCAATGTGACACTTCTCTTGTCCTCTCTCCAAGAGTCAAAGGGAGACTACCAGGTTAGCTGGTCCATGATATTATCCATGGCATCTGGCCAATGAAGAATCAATTCTCTGCAACATCAGCACCCAGTCTTTGCCAAGGTTCTACCACACAGGCAAGCCAGCCTAACCCAAAGCCCTGACCCTATACCCCATCCACTGCTAGACTCCCCAGTCAAATGAAAATACTCCTGCCACGCACAACAGTCCAATGCCTCAGATAATAACCTCCCAGGTGCTGAGTGCAAAGTCTTTCTGGACAAATAAAATTGTTTACTGTACCTAGCCATGATAACGAGAGGCTCTATCAGTTACCAAGTAGAAAATTAGACAACCCAGGAGTCCAGAGTGGAGGCATGCAAGGGAAGTCTTTGCCAGTACAACTTAAAAGCTTTAATTCTTCAATCTTGCTTATTCTAGCATTCACAAAAAAAAAAATAGATTACAATAGCCAATTAATCAAACTGAATAGTTATTAAATTTCACCTTATGGGGTTCACCTATTTTCTTGTCTTATTTCAATGAATCTCAGACATGCCAAACTCCATGCTACTGTTCACCCTGCATACTTGGTATACATTTCTCCAACATCAACCTTTCATTATAAAACCACAGCACCATTAACAAGAACCAATGGCAACTCTAAAAATCAGTAGCTAAAACTGCATATTCAAATCTCCCACATTGTCTCAAAACTGCCTTCCCAAAGGATTTACTCCAATCAGCAAGGACCAAACATCGGAATATTATATCTTTTAAATCTCTTCATTCTAGAGATACTGCAGGGCTACTTTGTGCCTCAATAGTATTTCAAGGCCTAATATAAAAAGCAAAGCAAAACTCAGATATATACTGTTCAGAGGGGAGTCAGCCATGCACCCAAAACATTCAAGCCACCCTTTAGAAGTGGTATCTCTAAGTAATGATTTGCTCGGTGTCTTTAAAAAACACTCAGGCCATTACCTGCTTATACAGTGCATAGAGTTTTAGTTTCACTTCATTTCCTGGATCCTCCTTCAAGAGTTTCACCTGATTCCTTGCATTTTCAAAATCTTCCTGACTGGCCCCCATTGTTGGTCTGCCCAAGTGAACCGAAGCCACCAGGAAGCGGCCAACCTGCAAAAGACTACAAATAATAAACTGTTTTCTATTTGTTTGCATTTCTGCAGCCCGATCGCTGATTGGTCCCAACCTGTACAGATCAAAATGCTATGCTTATAATATTTCTCAAATGATAAAAGAAACAGTAAGCTTTTTTTTTTTCAAAAGGGGAAAATATACATTTTATTTAAATTTGGCAATGAAGCAATTCTAAGCACAAAATTAAGGAATCTTTAAATCTCCACAGAAGGTCCAGGTACAGGCAACTTTTCATAGAATGTGGTACAGACTTATTTAAAACAAAGTGTTAGTTTTAAATTGCAGAAATATATCACTCGGGCTACCGCTTTATGGCAAACACCACCTCAGGTTCTTTTGGTGTTACCTATCTGTGACTCCAGCCAGTCATTTCTCTAACATTATAGCGAACTGATTTTCCAAAAGCAAATCGACGCTTACACTGGGAGTAACAGATCTGAGCTTCTGGGCAAATGAGTGCTCTACGGTTAGCAAAAGGCACACACTGCGCACCCATGGAATTCAGACTGCAGGCTCCGGCTCGGGACTGCACCTGACACTCGGGCGGTTGCGCCGCGAGACCCAGTCCCGGCCCCGTGCTGGCTGCGTGTCGAGGGAGGCCCGGGCTGGGATGCGTCCAGTCCATCCTTACTCTTCGGGACGCAGCGGAGGCCGGACACTGAGGACGCTCTTTAGAGAGCTCTAGCTGGAAAACCAGCAAGCAAGTATCCCGCTGCTCCGGTTCCTGCTAGCTAGACCAGACCGCCGGGCCTCGGCTCCGGGGGCGGGCGGGCGGCCAGGCGACAACTCCCTGGGCCTCTTTGGCTCGGAGGCTGAAGCTCCACGCTTACCTCGGGCACCAGCGCCGCGCAAGACTCCGGGGCACCAGCGCCATGGCTAGAGTGGAACAGACCCAGCGGGACTCAGGCCGGGCAGGAACTGGGGGCGGGGCGGGGGCGGAACCCAGGCCAAGGAGCAAAGCCTTCCGGAACGGTAGCCCTGGGCGTGGGAGGGACTGGTGGGGCAAGAGCTGAGCTCAATACTTACATGGACGCGGGACCCAGACAAGGTGGACCAGAGCCAGGAAGACGCCCGCCCAGACCCAGAGCACAGTTGATCAGAGTGCCCGGACGCGTGACCTGGCAGACTCTGACGCGAAGGGGGCGGGGCGGTGGGCACAGAGGCCTGGGTGTTGGGCGAGGAGCGCTGGGCACAGGGCAGGGGTACTGGACAGAGAGCAGGGAAAGAGATGCTGGCCACAGGGCTGGCGTGGGGGGCTGCCTGGGCGCAGGGGTGCTGACTCAGGTTGCTGGTTCATTGATGTGGTGCTGCTTGGAAGATACGGAACTTTCATCTCCTGGGGAGCATGTTGCAACCTCGGAGCAGAGCTGAGGTGCGTGCTTAATGTCCTTACTCACTCATGCCATTTCGATTCACTTGGCTCACATTGTTGAACTACCTCGCTAACTGCAAATCTTTCAACCCTGTGCTGTGTTAATGGGGGAAGTTCAGAGATTAGGTTCCCTGTTTAAAGACAGACTTTTCCAAGTGGGTTAGAGTTCATGTATTATATAACTTGATTATTCTTTGTTGATGACCCTGTTTCCTCAGGCATCTGGGTAATGGCTAAGGAGAGCAACAGAGTCAGCTGGGACAATTTAGACTTATTGCAAAAATTTCTTCCAGATTTTATAAAATGCTAGTTGGTTGGCTAAGTGGAGTTTCAAAAAGACTCTGACCCTCCAGGAGGAATTGCAGATATTGGGGAATTCGTTCTCCTGACCATGAAACATTTCTCAGAAACAATTTTAAAATTCCTGGCTGATATATATATATATAAATATATATATAAATATATATATAATAAAATAAAGAAATATATTTTTTATTTTATTTTTTTAAATAAAATTTATTATTTTTAAAATAAAATTTATTTTATAAAATAAATTTAAAAAAATTTTTTTAATTTAAAATAATGGATCTACACTGCCACCTACTGATTACACCCTTTCAACATCTAAAACAAAGATACAATCAGGTTTTCATTGTATTAAAGTGTTAAAAAGTTTTGGGGTATTTGGGAATAAAAAATAAAAGGTATAAAATTAAAAATTAAAAAAATGAATTCCAATTAACATCATTGTGNAAGAGGAGTGAGGGGAAGGGACAAGAGACTCAAGGAATGGAGACAAGACAGGTTCTGAACAAGTCTCGTTTACTGCAGGTTCATACACAGAATATAAAGGGTAGGTGTAAGAGGAAGTGTTTGCAACCGTTAAGCCACAATATTGTGTAAAGGAACAAACATGCTGATACAGATCTTTGGGATTAGTCGACACTAGGGTTCAAGGAAAATCCTGTTAACATTTCATGGTTAAAGTTAGACTGACGTCTTCCCTACGGCTGACCCACTGACCTTGAGAGGGGGCCCAATGGAAAATTGCTACTTTGGCTGAGTAGAAGAAGCCAGATACCTGACATGGTCTAGGGACCCCCACAATTCACTAAGTCATTCATTGGGGGAACCAACAAGATAGTAAAGAAAGGGTTGAGAAAAATACATTTATACTGTCAAGTAAATGAAGAATGCTGGAATGGATTGTGAACTTAGACACAGAGCTGGCTAATATCCTAGTCAGTATAAAACCATTTGCACAGTGTCTGCTTTCACTGATGAAAGCTCGATTATGTGCTAGTATTTGAGTGAGGGGAGGTGGTTGAGGAGACAGATATTCCTGGCAGGTCATCTTGAGTCTGTGGTCTACAGGACTTACTGAAACCAAACACAATGGGTTCCCATTTTGGAGAAGGAATGTATGCAGCAACTGGAAAGGTGGGCACAGAATTTATTTCTAAGGCAGTGTCCTTACTCAAAGGAAGTGTGGAAGCTTTATTAAGAGAGCCTAAGAATATTCATATAGAGATTGGCCTATTTCTTAGCATGTTCAGTTAGGAGAGTATTCCTGAACATGCTTAGTTTAAGGTTATAGAGCACATGCTTAAAAAAAGTTTAGGTGGACAAGAATGCCACTGGACACAGTTATCCTGCAAGGAAGTTTTAGCTGAACATAAAAGGGCACTTTTGCAGGTACATTAATATAAGAGTTTGCTCCTGGAGGTACCTGCCTTGCTTCATGGCTAACAATACTAGGAGCCATGCCACATAAGCACACTGTCTGGCTGGAGAATAAGATTGAGATTGGGGCATGGGTGGGGCAGTTCTCAATAAAAGGGGCCCATTGAGAGTTGGACAGTCTCTACCTGAGCACAAAGATCACTGTGTCCATGCTAAGGAGTTTGGACTCTGCTGAGAGTACCAGGGAGTCCTTGAAGATAAAACGGGCATGCCTACTATCGAGTTCACAGTGCAGCCATAGATCCCCAGAACACCCCAGACTGCTGCAGACCGTCATAGCGTGGGGCTCACTCAATCTGTGGCAAGCAGGGTCTTGGAAGGAGGGCACGGGTTCGACAGACATGACACCAGAGTGGTCTTGAATCTGGTGCATTTTACTGAGAGCAGGCAAACTGATTATATAGTACATGTCAGGAAAAGCACATCAAGATCAGCACATCTTCAGTAACAATAAGCCTTTTACTAAAGAGTTTAAGTTTTACATATTAACCAGAAGCACTAACCAGAAACACTAATCAGAAGTATTTACACATGGCACTTTGCTCAAGATTAGCACATCTCCAGGAACAAACAGTGGTCATAAAACCATAGACCATGGGTGGTTTGTGAGACATTGTCTCCCTTTGAAGCTTTAGTTTGGTTCTTTCCCATTCTTCTTGGTGCCCGATCTATCCATTGCTTGTTATCTTTAAGCTATGGCCTGGGAGAGTCTCTTAATTAGTTCTGTTTTTCTTAAGGAGAAGCCCACCACTTGCCTCTGACCAAGTATTGCATTTTAACATGCAAAACTGTAACTAAGACTTCTATTTTCCTAATTTCTATTTTCCTCCTCACTCAGGAGATTGAGCTTTTTATTAAGTCTGGAAAAATACTTTTGCTACTTGTAACTGACTATGATATCACTCAGTGCAATGTCGTCCCTTCCATTTTACCTTTGTAAAGGCTTTTAGGAAGGGAGGGTTGTGGAGAGCAGGTGTGGCGAGGGTCCCAGGATGTCACCTGAGACTTTAGCTTATGATTAACATCTGATTCCCTCCTACCTCAAAGTAAAGCCACGCTCACCGTTTGAGCTGTGCAGGTGCACCCTGTATACAAGATCAGACCAGATGATACCAATAGACTAAGGCCACGCAACCTGGGCTGGGAAGGTGGATAAATAGAGGGACTTTCTAGATAGAGGGAC
>VZQC01000088.1:20265-72685 GCA_009823505.1 Rhizomys pruinosus | reverse complement strand
AAAAAAGTCTCAGAAATATAATACTCAGATATAGATACTCCCCACAAGTTTCCGTCCCATGGTTTTCCAACCCCCTGACTACCTGGTTACTCCCCTTACCGGGACCCATCTTCACCCTAGAAGTCCTCCTGACTATCACACACTGTGTCCTCTTGTATAAAAAACCGAATCAATACACTTACTGAGGTCACAGCCAAGACTGTTCTTCCAATACCAGGACATCCCAGGGGACTCCTAGAGGACCTTGACATTACTGCTCCTATCTTTAATTAAAAACAAAGTAGATGTGAAATGAAACTTGTGTGTGGCTTGAAGTGAAAAATTGTAATACCTGTCCAGGGAGGTCTCCAGTTATCTAATATCTCTTATCAGGATATACAATCATTCTTGCCCACCCTATTCTGCAAGATCCAGGCTCCTCCCTTAGCAGGCATTGAGCAAAATTTCACACCTCTAGTTACCTGTTGCACAAACCGGAGCTCTGCAGCCCCCTTCCCCCCCCCCGATTAGAACTGAGGTTGCTCACTCCTCCCTTCTGCCTGCTCCCCACTTCCTTGCCCAAAGCACAGTAGACTTCAATATATAGACCTCACTGACAGAAAATAAATGGAGTTCCTATTCTCCCCAGCTCTCCACATGTGTGTGAGTTCTTTCACGTCCACGGGTGATCTCCTGTGGTTTTTCCTTCCCCCTTCTTGTGGGAGCGAAGTCCAGAGACTGCCAGCCTGCAGGCAGGAGGCAAGTCCTGGAGCTGAGCTAAGAAAGGAAGGACAGTGTGTGGAATGCAATCACGTGTGACTCAAAGACACTGACTCGACACCTCTCTGCAGTGCATTCTCCTCCTGATCCCAGACTAATCTTCCTAAATTGTAAGCCTAACTACCGTGGTTTAACTGTCCTCTAAAGCTCATGTATTAATAACTTTGTCTTCAAATTTGTGTGCTGGTGGTATTTGGAGGTGAGCCTTTTGGAAGTGATTAGGGTTAGACAAGGCTGCTGTCTGCCATGTTAGCAGGCTGCAAAAAGTCTCTGGCCAGATGCTAGAACCTTGATGATTAGACTCCCCAGGTTCCACAAGATGAACTAGCTTCTGTTGTCTATGATTTATTCAGTTAAGGGTTTGGGGTTTTAAGGGATATGCTGTCATGATTTGTAATATTCCAGTGATCTTCCTCCATGACTTTGTATCTTTGGTTTCCAAGTAAGTCCTCCAGATTTTGCCCATGCTGACTTATGTTGTCATTTCTCATGCTTTCACTTCCATTCAACTCATTCATTCATTAAGTCAGTCAGTCATTCAGTTCTTGAGACATGGTCTCACTAGGTAGCTTAGGCTACATACAATGATGACCCTTTTGCATCTGCCTCTCAAGTTATAGAATTATAGACCTGCATGCCTGGCTCATGTTCCATTTCAAAATTGGGGTACTCAGCTTCTCTGAGTTTCTACCATCCATGTTTTCTTTTCTAGACACAACAGTACCTGGGAAATCTCTGGGCACAACAGTATCTGGGCATTTTCTTCAGTGATCCTGTAATATCTGGGGCTTGTCTTTCTCCTAGCAAGTAGTCACTGTATTTATGTCTGATTAGAAAATTGTTTCATTTCTCACCCAAGGTCACATTCTGGGAAGACTTTTACCCCATATGAAATACAATTTCCCATTTTTGAACACCCTGCTTGACAAGAAATACTCTGTGTATGTTTGTTGAGTGGTAAGTGGATTGTTTACAGCTTCTGTCTAGCTCATGTATTTCTCTTTGTGTGATAACTTCAGGGTCAGCTGCTTCCTATTTCTTAAGTTGTCAGATGGTATTAATGGGAGTGAGGATTTGCTTGGAGGTATTTTTTTCACAGTGAATCATAGCTCAGAGAAGGGAATTGTGGTACTCACCTGTATAAATTTCAGTGGAGAGGGAATCTATTACAGTTTTATTAGTTACTAAGGATTACTGGTCTGTATTCTTTGTTCTGCATTGTACTTGTTTCCAGCTTCAGTTTCATGACATTGGCCTGAGAAAAATTAAGCCTGTTAAAAAAAGCAGAGTTTTTTTTTAAATATTATTTATTTATTTATTTATATCCATTTAAACTTTATGTGTAAGGGTATTTTGCCTGCACGTATGTAAGTATACCATGTTTGTGGAGGCCGGAAAGGGTGTCTTATTCCCCTGGAACTGGAGTTAAGGATTGTTAGCCATCTTGGTTCAGGCCTTCCATGAACAACTCTCCTTCCACTGTCTTCTGTTTCCCAGGTTTTCAACAGAGTGTCCAACTATTAGGTCAAATTGGACCCCAAGATGGAGTCACTCCTGACCAACAGCATGGAGACTATAGGAATGAAACTTTGCCTGGCTAGAGGCAAGAACTTGTAAGACGTGTCCCATAAGACCTCCAAGGAGAGTTATCTGATATCTCTGTAGGCATTCAGTTGCCTCTGTGAGTTATCTGTACCTCTGGAAGTTTCGGGATATTACAATGTTTTCTTGCTTTGCCTATCTCTGCAAAGTTCCAGGACCGGATGGCCGCTTCCCTTGAGGCATTGAGCAAAAAAGTCACCTCTAGTTTACCTGTTGCACAAACAGGAGCTCTGCAGCCCCGCTCCTATTACAGGCAAGGTGGCTTGCCCCTTCCTTCCACCTGTCCCCCACTTCCTTGCCCAGAGCACAGTAACTTTTGGTATATAAGTACACTGCTGGCATGAATAAAGAGAGACTCTATTCTCCCAGACCTTGCCCTCTGAATCTGTCTTTTATTGTCTTCCTATTCCGTTGGGTAAATTTCTCGTGGTCCCCAAACTAAGCCTAGAGACCATTGGCCTGCAGACAGGAGACAGCCTTGAAGTTCGAAGTCCTGTGGAACTGCCAAATCTGGTTCAAGAGAGGGAAGAAGATCATGTGGATAGCAGCCACGTGCATGACTATAGGACTAATCAGACGATTATTAAACTCCTACAGGAGACCACAACCCAAGAGGCAACATTCCAAGAAACAAACTAACCCACCTTAGTTTCTCAGTAACCTCCTGACTCCTGTTTTGAACAATACAGGTGCAATTATCCATTGCAGCTAATTTTCTTTTTTCTTTTTTTTTTTGTACCAGGTGACCTGGAGCTCTCTCTGTAGACCAGGCCAGCCTTGAACCCACAGAGATCCACCTATATCTGCCTCCTGAGTGCTGGGATTAAAGGTGTGCGCCACCACACCCAGCTGCAGCTAATTTTCTGTAGCAGCCAGCTGAAAAACTGAAAAACACCTAATGAAACTCCCCCTAACTGAAACCCTTCCCCTACCAAGTCACCTGCTATTGACTTATCTCCCTTTACTCACAAAAACCCTATATAACCCAGCCTAATGCGACAAGAAGCTGTCACTCTTTCCCATGAAGACTTCCTGGCAGCTCATTTTCCCAATTAAATCTCTTCTTACCTCAGAATGGTCCCTCGTGGTCTTGGTCACTTTCCCGAACCTAACACCCATAACACAGAATCTTAAGTTCTGGTAACACTTCTTATGCATTGTTTACAAAATAACTCACTTTCTATTTTTGTTTGATTTATTTTTATTTTATGTATATGAGTGTTTTGCCTGCATCAGATACTACTGTGAAATAAACAGCTGTTTTTTTCTAATCATTCTCTTTTTTCTTATTTATACAAAGTTTAACCTACAGTCTGTCCGAATGCATAGAACAGAATGAGAATGATAGTTATACTACAGTCAGCCCAAGAGAGCCACAAAATAATCATAAAATATATATTAAGCACTGTTTTATAAAATTTACATTCATTCAAAAAATATTTTACATTCATTCAAAGCTGTTCTAGTTACTTTCTATTTATTTATTTATTTATTTATTTATTTATTTATTTATTTATTTTGTATTTTTGAGGCAGGGTCTCCCTGAAGCTCCAGCTGACTGGAACTCAGACTAGGCTGGCCTCAATCCCACAGAGATACTACTGCCTCTTCCTCCCAACTGCTAGGATTAAATGTATGTGCCACCATGCCCAGTTATTGTTCTAGTTACTTTCTATTGCTATGATAAAACACTGATCAAACCAACTTGGGGAGGAAAAGGTTTATTTGGCTTACATGTCTTGATCATAGTACAACCTTGAGGGAACTCAAGGGCAGGGATTTAGGACTTGATCCCAAGGTACAAACTGAAGGCCAGACCATGGAGAAATGCTGCTTACTGGCATGTTCCTCTGGACTCTGCTTAGCCTGCATTCATTTTTTTTTTTCTTTTGGTATTTTTGAGACAGAGCATTTCTATAGCCCTAGCTGGCCTGGAACTTGCTCTGTAGACCAGGCTGGCCTTGAACTCACAGAGATTGACCTGCCTCTGCCTCCTGAATGCTGGGATTAAAGGCATGTGCCACCATGATAAGGTGCATTCTTATATAACACAGAACCACTAGCCCAGGGATGGCACTGTACCCAATAGGCTGGGCCCTCCCAAATCACTCAACAATAAAATGACCAAAGGCCAATCCAATGGAGGGAAGTCTTCTGTTCTGTCTACCCAGGCATGTCAAGTTGGCAGAGGCTATCCAGCACAAAGGCGAAGGATGGCATAGAGAAAGGCACCCTTGGATGGATGGTGGAAGCAGACGGCCTTCTTGTTTACTAAGACACAACTTTGGTTCCCAGCACCCAGGTCTGACAGCATACGACCACCTGTAACTCCAGCTCCAGGAATCCAATGCTGCCTTCTGGCTCTCAAGTACACCTACACACACACATAACAGACACATAGGAATAGCACACATACACATAAATAAAAATAGATCACATACACATAAATAAAAATAAATCTCAATCATAGCAGGTATTATGGTGTATGCTGGCAATTCCATCACTCAGGAGGCTGATGCAGGAGAGGGTTTTGAGTTCCAGGCCAGCCTGAACTACATTGTGGGTTCCAGGTCAGTGTGGGTTTCATAGTGAGACTCTCCCACCCTCAAAAAGTCCATTAAACCACCTACTCAAAAATCTAAAATTAGTAAAAGACACAGTAATTGTTCATTATTCATTGTGGGAATGTAACTTTGCATGGATTGAGGCAAGAACTTGTAAGACCTGTCTCATAAGACCTCCGGAGAGAGTTATCTGATATCTCTGTAGGCATTCAGTTGCCTCTGTGAGCTATCTGTAGCTCTGGAAGGCTCAGGATATTACAATGTTTTCTTCTTTGCCTATCTCTGCAAAGTTCCAGAAATGGATGGCTGCCTCCCTTAAGGCATTGAGCAAAATGTCACACCTCTAGTTACCTGTTGCACAAACAGGAGCTCTGCAGCCCCCAATTAGAGCCAAGGTGGCTCACCCCTCCCTTCCTCCTGCTTCCCACTTCCTTGCCCAGAGCACAGTAACTTTTGGTATATAAGCATACTGCTGGCATAAAATAAAGAGAGACTCTATTCTCCTGGACCTCACCCTCTGAGTCCATGTCTGTACGTCTTTATCTTTCCTTGTCTTTCTATTCCACTGGGTAACTCTCTTGTGGTCCCCCCCTCCCCGCTCCTTTCTGGAGCTAAGCTGAGAGATTGTCTGCCTGCAGGCAGGAGACAGCCTTGAAAAATGCAAGAAGGGAAGAACACCATGTGGATGTTGACCACACGTGACTAAAGGACTATTCAGATGATTATTAAACTACTACAATTCATCAATTTTGTAATCATGAATTTTTCTACTCTCTAAAATTTCTTTGTACTCCCCACATCCATACTATGGGGCTTTCATGGCCATTCAGACATGCCAGGAAAATTTGACCCACAGGAAATGAGTGTCAAGGTGATGGTCAGTGTTCTTGTTTTTTGTGCCGTACTGTAAGTATATGTCCTTGTGTTCTAGCTAGCACTGCTTTTTGTATCTTCACTGGTGATTTTTCTGTGAATTGCAGCCAAGCACCGTGCTGAGGCTCTGTGTCCTGTACCCATCATAAAAAGGCAGTGATATGCCTTATGTAGGATAGATGTAAGTAGTAAGTGGAGTGTATTCAGGTATGAGTTAAAACACTGTTGAAGTCGATGATAACAGTGTGACAATGTACATTGAATGAGATATCTTTTAAACAGAAATTCGTGAGAAAAAAATATGTATTGATTGGTTGATGAAAATGATGTAACTAAGGCTCAAAGTAAATTACCCTTCTATCTCCCCTAGGAATATTGGTTCAATATAGTTATAACTGTAAGGATTGGTTCCAGGACCCTTTGCAAATGCCAAAATCCACAGACTCTCAAGTCCCTTAAGTCCTTCGTAAAATGGCATATTTATATGAAATCATGTAAGGAGATCTTCCCTTGTCTTAAATCTCTATGCTCTCTATAAGTACCCTAAACACAATAACATGGGGTTCTTGATTACTGGCTTTTTTTCTTTGGATAATTTTGGTTCGACATGAGGGTTTCTTTTTTTTTCTTTTTTTTTGTTTAATTAATTTTTATTGATGCGTTGTGCATTTCATACAGGTTATTGGGTGGGGGGGGTTGGCCCTCTTTAGATGTGGAGGGGGGGGGGGGGGGGGGGCGGGGGGAGGAGTGGGTGGGGGGTGGGGGAAAATAGGCGCGGGGGGTGGTCACAGTAGGTTGTGGGTTATCTTTCTTATGTTTTTTGGATCCTAGCTTTTGGTTCGACCTTTAGTTCTCAACAAACTATGCTAAACCTAGTAATCTTTATACGATTTAGGGGATTAGAATATTAGTGGTTTGGTATATTTATCAAACTTAGGAAGTTTGTTAGTTACACCGTATCAAACAAATTCTTGCTAGTGCTCAACAACACGAGGAGATTTTCATTGTTGCTATTTTACCTTTCTGTTGCTCTTTGCGTCCTCAAATGCAATCCTAATCATACCACGAACTCACTTACCCAACCATAATATATGAAGCTACTAAGTACATTTGTTTCTCTCAGTATTGTAGTTCTTTTAGAAACTTGAGTGTCTTTTTAAGTTACCGAATTCCTTTCTTCCCTGAAATGGACCATCCTTTTTTTTTTTTTTTTTGTTTTCTTTTTTTTTTTTTTTTTTGGGGGTTCTTTTTTGAGTGCAAGGGTCTCTCCTGCGGTACGTCAGCTGGTTCCTGGACTTCGCTTCGGGCTGTAGGACCCTTAGGCGTAATCCACTCCGCGTTTCGGAATAGCAAGTCCACAAAAGATTTCCGCCCTGCCTCTTGCCATCTCCAAGTAGCTTAGGATAAAGGCGGTGCAGCACCCATTTCTTTGCGAGAGAGTTCTCGAGCAGGGCCTGACGAATGGACAGTTCTAAGCTTCATGGATCTTCCGGGCTTTGAAAGAAGTGATATGTCAGGCAGTAAACCGCTTCATAGGTGACATACTAAATAAATGTATATACGAGCTGTCCTGCCCCAATGCCAGGGTATGAGAGGTGAAAAGGAGTAATCACCCAATAATTCACCTGCCTTATTTCTTGGGCTGGATTCTTTGACCTGCAGGAGATTTTGATCTTGTATCCCTCCTGAATGCCATTTGTACCCCTGCAGAGTTGCCCTTGGGGGCAGGGAGCAATGAGGTGGGGTAAGCCAGGAAGACTTGAGAACATTTTCCGTGGCAGTCAGGAAAGCACATCAAAAGAAAGACCNCAACATTCTTACTTTTTTTTCCGAGGGGGCGCCGGGGGTAATCGAGAAAGGGTCTCCCCTGTAGGCCCCACTTGTCCGGAATTTGCTCTGTAGACAGGAGCCTTGAACACCACATAAGTAGCCTGTCTTGCTCACAAGCGCTGGATCAAAGGCGTGGCCACCGTGCCCAACGCACATATAATTATTTATTTTTTTAATTTTTTAAACTCGGATTATTTTTTGTAATGGGGTAGGAATGTCTATCTGCTGTAGGATTGTGCCCCGTGTCTCCAAGTACGCGGTGAGGTCAGTAAGAGGTCTCGGATTCCCCTGGCAACTGAGCTTTCGTCCTCTGCGAATTGAGTTACAGATGTGTTCTTAGCCACCATGTGGGGGTGTCTGCGGGATCGAACCGGGTCCTCTGCAAGAAGCAGTCCGTGCTGCTAAAACCCTAGGCAAATATCTTCTCCAGCCCAGCATAATACATTTTATAAAAGAGCCTGACTCACACAAGTTCTCTCTCCAGATATCAACATTCAACAACTACCACACATCCACACACACACACACCACACCACACCCACACTAAATAATAAAAAATCTACACACAGCAGGAGAGGCATGCCATATAATCAATTTCTAACTCTAAATAATTTAGCATCCTATTGTTTAAACAATTTCTAAAAGTTGCACATGGGCTGAGTTGCAGCCCAGTAGTACAGCATTCAGGAGGCCCTGGGTTCTTTCCCAGCACCCTTAAAAGGGTAGTTCTAAGTGTCCTGAGAGAACAGTAACTAACTTAGGTCTGTCTCTCCTACCCAGATCTTGAGTGAACAGGAATTTTAAAACACCCCAACTAAAAAAACGAGGGGCTGAAGAGATGGCTCAGATGACTGTCTTAATAATTTTAAACATTCTAAGAGCCTCCTGGCTTAGTTCCAGAAATAAGAACAGAGTTAAAGGAAAAAAAAAGAACAGAGTCATGGGACTGGGAGATGGCTCCAGCAGTCAAGACCACGAGCTACTCTTACAGAGGACCCCACGTGGCTGACCCACAACTCCATTTACTTCCAGTTCCACAGGATCTGACATCCTTTTCTGCACTCTGGTGAGCATTGCACACACACGGCAGACTTACATACATGCAGACAAAACACTCATACACATAAAGTGAAAATACTCCCCAAAAAGCAGAGTGGATAAGTGGACTGGATGGGCCTCGTGGCTCAGGTGGCGAGGTAAGGTGCCTTGGTGACAGGACCTCTGAGACTCTGGCCTTGACCACAGCTCCCAAGCGTGAGCTCAGCTCTTGTGCTCCTGCCCCCAGGGCCCTCCCCACCTGAGGCACAGAGGGGCAGACTGCAGGTCCCAGAGTCTCCATGTGGTTTAGTGGAGCAGAATGCAAACACTCTGGTCCCACGTGCTGTTTTTTTTGTTTTTGTTTTTGTTTTTTGTCTTTTTGAGACAGGGTCTCCCTGTATCCTGGCTGTCATTGAACTTCACTCGCTGTTGAGACCAGGTGCCCGAACTCTCACGAGAGATCCCGTGCCTTGCCTCCCAATGCTTAGGATTAGAAGTCGTGCGCCACCACGCCCAGCATTTTATTTTCTGTTGTCATGAAATGTATTGTCTGCAAGCAAGTCTGTGAGCCCATGTCGGTGCCAATGCCACGGAGAATAGAAGAGGGGTTCGGGCTGGAGAGAGTGGCCTAGCGGGTTAGAGCACCGACGCTCTTAGCAGAGGACTCCGGTTCGATCCCCGCCCCACAGGCGCTAAAGAACCGTCTGTCAACTCCAAGTCCAGGAGAACTGCGCAGTTCAAGGGGAATCTTAGACGCCTCTTTTGACCTCCGCGGCGATTGCACGACACGGGTGCACAGACCTTGCATGCAAACAATACATTCATAACATACACAAATAAATGAAATAATAAACAAAAATTTTTTTTTTAAAAAAAAGAAGAGGGTGTCAGATTCCCCTGGAACTGGAGTTCTCCTGGAATTGGAGTTTCAGACGGTTCTCAGCCGCCATGTGGGCACTGGGGATCGAACCCGGGTCCTCTGCAAGAGCGGTCGGTGCTCTTAACTGCTAGGCCATCTCTCCAGCACCTTTTTTGCTCTTTTTTGAGACACCCATCTCCCTATAGCCCCCGCTGGCCTGGAATTCACTATATAGACTACGCTGGCCTTGAACTCACAGAGATCTATCTGCCTGCCTCAGCCTCTTGAGTGCTTGGATTAAGGGCGTTTGCCACCATGCCTGGCCATGGTTTTATTATTATTTTATTTTATTTTATTTTATTTTTTTGAGGGTGTCAGATTCCCCTGGAACTGGAGTTCTCCTGGAATTGGAGTTACAGATGGTTCTTAGCCACCATGTGGGTGCTGGGGATCGAACCCGGGTCCTCTGCAAGAGCGACGGTGCTCTTAACCGCTAGGCTATCTCTCCAGCCCCCGGTTTTATTATTTTTATGTGTCTGAGTGCTCTCCCTGCATGCATGCATCATGTGTATGCAGTGCCTGCAGAGGTGGGAAGAGGGCATCGGATCCTCTGGAACTGGAGTTACAGATGGTTTTAGTGGCCATGTGGGTGCTAGGAACCAAACCCCAGGCCTCTGCAAGAGCAATCAGTGCCATTAACCATTGAGCCATCTCTCCAACCCTTTTCAAATCTGAACCTGAAAAATGGTAACATGATATTTCACACGTGTGATCCAGGCTGCAGGTGGACTGGTTCATGAACCCCATAGCATTCCTGGGAAATATAGCACTGGCCTCCCAATTTACAGATAGCAAAACTGAGGCCCAATAATATAAGCAGCTTAATGTCCCCCAACTAAGGAGTAGGACCAAAAGGCAGGCTGGTCTGTCCCAAGTCCAGTTCTGAATGTACTTTCTCAGAAGGACAGGATTGGAGAGGAGCCAAGATCCTCTGTTCTATCACACCTAATTTTATAAAAGACAAAGAAAAACTGGGGGCTGGAGAGATAGCCTAGTGGTTAAGAGCACCGACTGTTCTTGCAGAGGACCCAGGTTCGATCCCCAGCACCCACATGGCGGCTAAGAACCGTCTGTAACTCCAATTCCAGGAGAACTCCAGTTCCAGGGGAATCCGAGACCCTCTTCTGACCTCCGCGGCATTGCACGACACGGGTGCACAAACCTACATGCAGACAGTACATTCATACACATACAAAAATAAATAAAAAAATTAAAAAAAAAAAAGACAAAGAAAAACTGAGGCTACAGCTCAGGTGGTAGAATGCTTGCCTAACACCAGGCCCTGGTTTAACTGAGTATAATAGGGTATGCCTGCGATCCCACCAGTAGGGAGATGGAGGCAAAAGAAATCCAAGGTCATTCTGGGCTACATAACGGCCTTTGAAACCAGCCTAGCACAAGGAAAAAAAAAAAAGTCCCAGGAAGCAGTGTGCTCAATAGACTCATGAACAGATCTCTGCTGTGACAGCGCACCCCCATAACTTCCTGTCCCCTCTCTGGCAGCCCACCCCACGTCCTGCATGCCCGCATGGAACCTGGATGTAGGCGTGGTTGGTGGGGTGGAACTCCTCGCCCACAGGGTTGGGACACGCGCCCTCACAGCGATAGGCATTGTACTGCTTAGGGTAGATGATCCAGGATCCCCATCCAATGAGGTTGAAGTCCACTTGAAACTTGACCTTCCGACACAGCTGGCTTCTGTCTGGCAAGGGATGTCTCCGGTGCCTCCTGCCCGATGGGCTCCTCTCCCAAGTCAGCCGTCCCTCTTGAGCCCGCCAGGAGCTTTCAGCTTCCCAGAGCAAGGTGGCACCACCCAGCTGCCTCTGCTCCTGGGGCACATTGGAGTAGAGCAAGAGCAGTACATCGGTGCTGCGGCCGGTGGTAGAGGACTGAGGCCAGCACTCTCCTGCCAGACTGGACATCTGTACCTCCAGTGCCCTGGGGTCCTTTAGCCATTTGGAGAGTGGCCTGGTCACCTCCAGGACCATGCTGCCTGAGGAAAAAGTAATCTGAGAGAGAGTGATGGTGAACAGTTCCATCCTGATGCGCTCCAGGCAGCCAGCTGGGTCCTGCTCCGAGTCCAGCTTTGCCTGGTGGAAAATTTCAATGGTGAGCCGGCCCTCCGAGGGGAGGTCCACGAGGCCAGGGAGCTGCAGCCGGAGCTCAGCCCACGCCAGATTTTCCTCTTGGCTCAGAAAGGAGAAGTCAAAAGCAAAGGTCCAGTTCTGCCCATTCACCTCTGCATCTAGGGGAAGAACACAGAAAGGAACAATGAGAGGGAGTGTACTGTCAGTCGACCTGAGCAGGGTACCTCTCACCGACTCGCACCATCCTGGTTATGCTATGTTAGTGAGTGCTTTTTTTTTTTTTTTGAGACAGGGTCTTCCTTTAGCCCCAGCTGACCAGGAACTCACTCCATAGACCAAGCTGTCCTTGAACTCATAAAGATCAACCTGCCTCTGCCTCCCGAGTACTAGGGTTAAAGGTGTGGACCACAGTGCCTGGCTTTGTTCTTACCCGCCATGTAGGTACTGGGAATCGAACCTGGGTCCTCTTCAAGAGCAATCGGCGCTCTTAACCGCTGAGCCATCTTTCCAGCCCCTATTTATTTTGGATTTTTGAGACAGGGTTTCATACCAACTCAGCCAGACCCAAAACCCATTACTTAACTCTGGCTGGCCTAGAACTTTGGCCGTCCTTCTGTCTCAGCCTCTCAGGCTCTAGAATTACAAGTTAAGGACTACCATGTCCAGATATAGTCCATTTTTACATGGGGTGAAGGAAAATGGAGGCCTCAGAAAGGTAAAAAGGGGGCTGGAGAGATGGCTCAGTGGTTAAGAGTGCCGGCTGCTCTTGCAGAGGATGCGGGTTTGATTCCCAGCACCCACATGGAAGCTAAGAACCGTCTTTAACTCCAGTTCCATAGGAATCCGACCCCCTCTTCTGACCTCGGCAGCATTGCACGACATGCAGACAGTACAACCTACATGCAGACAGTACACTCATATACATAAAAAATAATAAATTAAATTAATTAATTAAAAAAAAAAAAAGAAAGGTAAAAAGGACTTGGGCAAATCTCCATGAAAAATAACAAGACAAGATCCAGGAGTAACCTGGAATTCCCTGACTGCAAAGCTGGAAACCCACGTCCTTTCTAGAGAGCAGAGAGGAATGGGATGGTCCTGCCTCCCTTACCAACAGGCTAGCCCTTGGGCTTCTGTTTGCCAGGAGCTGTGTTTTCTTAGTGGGCGGTGCCTGTTTCCAGATGCACTGGTGGATAAACTATCACCAAAACTCCAGAGCTGTCAGGGAGGCACAAGTATGGTCAAAGGCCAGCCACCCACTCCCACCTCTTCTCAGAGGGAGGTGGAAGTTTCAGTTTTCAGCAGCCTTACAAAGAGATTTCTAAAGGCATTCCAGGCCCGGCTTTGGGGCCCTCAGTTTCTCACTATGTTTCCTGTCTACCTGGGGGTTGCTTCCCCCTCCCTCTTTCCCCAGGTCCTTCACACAGCTGGGGCAGACACAGCTCATGCAGCCTGCACTGGCTGAGATGCACTGGGGTAATATATCCCATTTACTTGAGTCCTGTTCTACTTTGTGTACGCACACACCAGTGTATCATGTTGCTCCTGCATGTATGTATGTGCACCTATGTCATGCAATACCAACAGAGGCCAGAAGGGGGCATCAGTTCTCCTGCAACCAGAATTACAGCCACTATGTGGGTCCTGGGAACTGAACCCAGGTCCTCTGCAAGGGCAGGCAGTGCTCTTACCTGCTGAACTAGCTCTCCAGCCCCAAGTCCTGGCCTAATTTTGTCTGATGTCTGGGACTAGAACTGGCATGTATTCGTGGATCTACAGCAGGTATGGTGGCTCATGCCTGTAATCCCAGCACTGAGTAGCTCTAGGTTTGAGTCTAGCCTGGGCTACAGAATGTATGCTCCACTATACTGCTTCCAAAAGAAAGGTGATCTTCCTTCCTTCCTTCCTTCCTTCCTTCCTTCCTTCCTTCCTTCCTTCCTTCCTTCCTTCCTTCCTTTTTCTGGTCTTTTTGATAGAAGGTCTCCCTTTAGTCCCAGCTGGCCTGGAGTTCGCTCTATAGACCAGGCTGGACTTAAACTCACAGAGATCTGCCTGCTTCTGCCTCCAGAGTGATGGGATTAAGAGGGAGAAGCACCACCACACCTGGCTAGAAAGGTGATCTTTCACTCTCCAAACCTACTTTGCTTTTTCTTTATAATGGAAATCATGCATTACAGCTGGGTGTGCTGGTTTAAGTCTGTAATCCCAGCACTTTGGAGGTAGAGGCAGGGGGATCAGAGTTTAAGGCCAGCCTCAGGTATCTGTGCCTGAAATTCAAGACCAGAGTGAGCTAGCTCAGCGGTTGGGAGCGCCGACTGTTCTTGCAGAGGACCTGGGTTCAATTCCCAGCACCCACATGGCAGCTAAGAACCGTCCTTAACTCCAGTTCCAGGGGAATCGGACACCCTCTTTTGACCTCTGCAGCATTGCACAACAAGGGTGCACCTATCTACATGCAGACAGTATACTCATACACATAAAAAAAAACAAAAAACAAAAAACAGCAACCTTGTAGGCAGTGGATGTGGGGACACACATTTTAAACCCACACTCTGGAGGCCAAAGTAGGCAAAGTCTCTGAGTTCAAGACCAGCCCTGACAGTCTCTACATAGCAGTTCCAGCCAGCTGGAGCACAGGGAACCCTGTCTTCAAAAAAAAAAAAAAAAAAAAAAAAAGACAACACAACAATAATGTGTGCAGGGAATAAGTTTAAATTTCTTTATTTAATCATTAATTATTTAATTGATCTTTTTGAGACAAGATCTCCTTGTAGTCCCAGATGGCCTGGAACTCACTATTTATTTACTTATTTATTTTTGATCTTTTTGAGACAGTGTCTCCCTGTAGCCCCAGCTAGCCTGGAACTCACTCAGAGATTTGCCTGCCTCTGCCTCCCAAGTGATTTTCCATAACATGCATAAGAATAGTGGAGTTCACAGAGGGCAGAGGTGTCAGATCCCCTGGAGCTGAAAATACAGGTGGCTGTTAGCCACCTAATGGCTGCTGAATCAACTCAGATCCTCTGCAACAGCAATACATGCTCTTAACAGCTGAGTCATTTTTCCAACCCTTCTTTTCATTTACTTGTGTGTTTTTTAGACAGGGTCTTGTGTAGCCCAGGACAGCCTCACCATGTAGCTGAAGACAGCCTTGAGCTCCTTATTTCTCCTCTCGCCTCCATCTCTCACAGCCATCTACAGGTGTAAGTCACCATTCCCAGTTTAGGTGGTGCTGAGTACTGAACCCAGGGCTTCAGACATGCTCAGTGAGCATTCTACTAACTGAGCCACATGTGCTAAAAGAACATCTGGGGCTGTTTATTAGAATGAAAATTAGGAGTCTGTGATTTGCTTATGGAATAGTTCTGGAGGCAGCAGTGGCCCTGGAAAGTCCAGCGTGGCCCTTAGTTTTTAACTGTCTTCCAGGGCATCTTTGGGTGAGGTGAGTTTTCCCAGCGCCTGCTTCTCCCAGCTGCCGGGTTCCAGCTGCCTTTCTACTTCCCTCTCCATCAGCCTCTAGAAGCAAGAGCTGGCCTAGGGACCGCCTGACAGTCTGGGGGTCAGGTGGGATACTCCAGTTGTTCCTAGGCAGGTGTCAGCACCCTGTGAGTGATCAGAAGCTATTCTATCCCAAGTGCTAGCAAACTGTCCTTGAGAGGGAGGTGGAAAATGCTCCTGCTTCTCTGTTCAGAGCTGAGGCCCTCAGAGTCCATGTGTGATGTTTTGATGCTGCCACGTGCTGTCTGACATTGGTCAGGCATTTCCTTCTCTGGGTCTCACTGTCCTCTTGGTAGAAGGGAGATGGTATGCTTTGATTAAGATATCCAGATCTAGCCAGGCATGGTGTCACACGCCTTTAATCCTAGCACTTGGGAGGCAGAGGCAGGTGGATCTTTATGAGTTCAAGACCAACCTGGTCTACATAGCAAGTTCAAGGACAGCTGGGGTACAGGGAGACCCTATCTCAAAAAGACCAAAAAAAAAGATATCCAGATCTAGCCAGGCATGGTGGTGCATGCCTTTAATCCTAGCACTCGGGAGGCAGAGGCAGGTGGATCTTTGTGAGTTCAAGGCCAGCCTGGTCTACAGGGTGAGTTCCAGGCCAGCTGGGGGGGGGGGCTACAGGGAGACCCTGTCTTTGAAGGACAAAAAAAAAAAAAAAAAAAAAGAGATCCAGATCTATGGGCTGGAGAGATGGCTCAGCAGTTATGAGCACTGGCTGCTCTTGCAGAGGACCCCAGTTTGTATCCCAGCACCCACACTGAGGCTAACAGTAGTCCTAACTCTGCTTCCAGGAGATATGACATCCTTCTCTGTCCTCTCTGGGCATTGCACGACACGCTGCATTACATACATGCAGGTGTAACACTCACACACCTAAAACAAACAAACAAATAAATAAAAGATATCTAGGTCTAGCTCTTGTTCTCCTTATAAGAGAATTTGTTTTTTCAGCCACTGATGTCAGGTGCCAAGTCAAAATGACCCCCCTCTCTGCCCCCCCCGGGGGAAAAAAATCAGTATCTATCTAATACTGTAAATATGATGGGTGTGAGCATGAGGACAGGGTTCCCAAATACCCTGAAACCCACTCGTGTCGAATGTGCATTTGACAAGAACCACTGACACCTTTCGCCACCTCCAATTTTGAAGGAGAGTTGGAGTTTGGTCTTTTGCTTTCCCCTCCTCTCAACCGGGGAGACAAGAGGCTCCCGTTAAAAGGCGGAGGAAAGTCAGAGTCACAGCCATTCTCTGCCTCCCACATCCAAAGCTCACTCGGTCTCCTCAAACTACCCCCACCCCAATCCCGGACTGCCATTTGTACAGGAGGAAACTACAAATCCAAGAAAACTGGCGAGGTGTGGAACGCAAACCCAGGTCGCTGAGATTCCAGCTTGGTTTCGCACCACGGTGGTGCACCACACACTACGCGGGGGAGAAGGGGCCTTCCTTCAGGCAGTTCACACCAATGGCAAATGGTTACGATGCTACAGCTGGTTGTGTGTTTTACACACAGACAAAGTGAGGTGATGTTGTCATGGGCACAGGCGACTGGGAAGCAGAGTTTGATGGACCAGAGCTCAGTTTTCCTGAATCCCAGACAGTACCATTACTGTATAAACCTTTAAGAACTTTCTAGAACGGAAATGAACTGGAAAAGGTGTGTCTGCCCCCCCCCCCAGGGCCTGGGCATTGCACCAACTAATTGTCCACTGCTTCGCCCTCCAGGGTGTCCTGTCTGTCTGTCTAGGCCCCCAGATGACCCTTAAGGAAAGGGTCACCGGCAGTCTCACCCCAGACGCGCAAGGAGCAGGGTCTAGGAGCTCCGCCTCCAGGTCGGGAGGGCGGGCTGCGGGTCAGACTGGATTAGCAGATGTGGATTTCATCCCAGTCCTGCGAAGTGCTGTCTGGCTGGGGCAGGCAGAGCTGCCCTCCGCGGGATGTGGATTGTGCCAGGTAAAGGGTCCTGAGTCCGGCCGGACTGCCTGTCCTAGACGCCCACCTGTCCTCCTGGTCCGGTGGTCCTATCACACACACAATCAGATCCGGATCTAGGATCCTGTGACACCTGGCATCTCCCCAACTGGCTGCAGGTACCGAGAGCTGCCTGAATTGTGCACTTGGGGTCCCCAGTTTCCAATCTTTGAACACTTAATTCCTGATGTTACTTGTTGCTGCCTGAGACTCCCAGTTCAGACACAAGGACAATTTTACTCTCACAAAATGAACTTGGACAAACCACTTAACAACCTGTGTTGTTGTAGGCCCAGTTTGGTACAGCATTTTTCTAGTGGGTTGTCACCTAGTTGGCTCTGGTGATCCCTAACCTACAGACGGGCAAACTGAGACTGACTCGGAGATGCGCAGTGGCACGGTCTGCCACCCACACCAGGACCTGCGAGGCAGTGGCCCCTGCACCCTGGGTTCCCCTCCGACCCGGCCTGCAGCCTTGCGCCCTGAGCCTGCGGACTGGGAGACACCGCCGGGGCCAGACTCTGCGCAACCCTGGGTCCCCAGTCCCCGCCGCAGTCTCGCGCACTCCCGGGTCTGAGGAGCCCTTGGGCGCGGGCGGTGCAGCCTACCTTGTGCCTGCAGGCTGCGGATGATGTCGGCCCGGGGCAGCGGGTCCCGGTACAGACTCAGCATGTACGCGAGGGGGGACGGCGACGAGGGCTCCCCCCGCGGCCTCAGAGGCAGCGTGGACACTGTCGCGTTGCGCGGCTGGAGCAGCGTCCACCAGGCGTGCAAGAGAAGGAGCTGGAGGAAGTGGGCGCGCATGGTGGGCTGGCTGAGCCCCAAACAGCACCTTGGCCCCTTATATGAGGGCCTCCGCCCCGCCTCCTCCCGTCCGCTCCCGGGAGCTGAAAGAACCTATTACAACCCCCCCACCCAGGGGCAGGGCTGGGAGCCCCTGCTGGGGGGGGAGAAGGTGAGATGTGATGGGAGAGACCTCTGATAAATTAGGGGAGGCCTTGGATCCAGAGGCCGGCTCTAGGGTGCGGGCACGTTGCTACCTACCTAGGAAGTCCTTACGCTTAGGACTGAGCACTGTGTGGTTCAGGTGGAGCCTGATTTAGAATGCCCGGAACCCAGAACCCAGACTTCGCCCTCTGCACCACAAAAATGGTTCCGTACACTCCTGGATGGCAGTCCTCTCTTTCCAGCTCTAAGTAGGTTTCTGGCTCACCCAGAAACAGGTAGAGGAGTACTGGGGACAGGCGCCTGTAGTCAGTAGCACCACGCCAGCTTCGGGTGCAGCCTCCTCCAACCAACCATTGGGTACTGGGAATTTGTAATAACAAAGGTTGGAGAGAGGCTGGAAGGATTAAGTGCTTAAAGAGCTACTGGCTGTGGCCGGGCACGCCTTTAATCCCAGCACTCCGGAGGCAGAGGCAGGAGAATCTTTGAGTTCAAGGCCAGCCTGGTCTACAGAGCCAGCTCCATCCAGGCCAGCTGTGACTAAAGGGAGACCCTATCTCAAAAAGACCTCCTCCCACCAAAAAAAAAGTATTGGCTGCTCTTCCAATGGACCTGGGTTCAGTTCCCAGCACCCACGATGGTCCATGTCTGACACTCTCTTCTGACCTCCATGGGCATTGCACACATGTGGCGCACTTAAATGCATGCAGTCAATATACTCATACATACAAAACAAAACAAATATATATATATAATAGTCAAATACCAATTTCAAAGACCTGGAGAACAAGGCAGGAGGCACAGAAATAATTTCTCCATCTGCTCTGCTATAGCTAACCTAAGTGGTTTGGGTGGCATCCGGTTTTTCCCTGGCCAGGATTTTAGAGAGAAACAAAAGCAGAGCTTGCTGTCTGAAATTCCTGCCTGGGGCTCTCTGGGAGACCACTCTGCCTATCTGTACAAGATGGAGTTCAACGCCTATATCCAAGTAACTCTTTTGTCAGTCATCTCTCGTTCATGTGGGGAACCTTGATATAATAAAAAAGTGTGTCACATGCATAGGGTCTATGTTAAGGGGCGAACATGTTTTCATACTGAATAAATGGTTGAAGTCACAGAAACAGTAATTAGGAAGAGAATCTTCATAATGAAATCCGTTGTAAAGACTTGTAGGGTGTGAGGGTCATGTGAGCATTTACCATAATTTTTGTATTTTAAAAAAAACAAGGCAAGCCAGGAGTGGTGATGCATACCTTTAATCCAAGCACTTGGGAGGCAGAGACAGGCAGATCGCTGATAAGTTCAGGGGCAGCCTGGTCTACATAGCAAGTTCCAGGCTAGCTGGGGCTACCAGGAGACCCTGTCTCAAAAGAACCAATTTAAAAAAGAGGGCAAATGGAAAGGACTGTGGTATATTTGACCAGGAAAAAATTCTTGACCTAGCCTTTCTCAAAATGGAAAGGCGGGGTTGGAATTACCTTTAAAGAAATGTAAATTCCTGCCGGTGTCCGCCCCAGTGGTTTCCTTTTAGGTGTTCCCCACCCCCACCCTGTCTTTTTCAAGCCTCCCCTAGCACATTAGCAGCTGGCTAACATTTACTGAACACCTACTATGTGCCGAGTGCTTTACACACTTGGTCCCTTAAAGGCTACTCCATCTTGAAAGAGCCGCAGGTCGGGGATCTGAGCAGGTGTTAGAAGGTGGGAAGAGGCTCCCTGGGGCCTGCGAACCAGTCAGCTGGAATTCTGGCTATCGGCACACCAGTCGCCTGCTCTTCCATCTTGCCTCCTTTGATCCTACTGCCTCTGCTTCCTAAATTCTAAAGTTACAGGTGGTGTGGTTTATATGGTATTAGAGATTGAATGAAGGACCCTGTGCATGCTTGGCCAGGACCTAGCAATTGAACTCCAGCCCTCAGCCCTGGGATCTGTGTCCAGACTTGGACAAGTATCCACACCTCCTGGAGTGTTTGTTAAACTATTGACTTCACAGCTCCATCCAGACTTCAGAATTAGAATTTGGAGAGAGAGCCTGGTAATCTGCATATTCAGCCAGCACCTAGGGTTCTTATCTGAAGGCCTTTGGGAACCTGGGTGGGCCAGGTTACAGTTTGGGATGCTTCTTTTTTTTTTTTTTTTTTTTTTTTTTCCGGTCTTTTTGAGACAGTGTTTCCCTGTAGCCCTAGCTGTCTTGGAACTCACTATGTGAGAGACCAGGCTGGCCTTGAACTCACAGAGATCCGCCTGCTGCCTCCGGAGTGCTGGGATTAAGGGTGTGGTTGCCTGGGAATGCCATCTTTTTAAATTCTCTTTAGGCCCATGTAAAATGTAGCTAAAGAAACCTCCTCCCATGCATTTTAATCTGAAAGGAAAATGATTTTGAATGCCCCCAAACCTGATGGAAAGCTATGAGTTTTTTTGGATGTCCTCACTGTCTGGGAGTCCTGAGCCCCTGCCATCTGCATCAGAACCCTTCCCAGAGGCAGACTGCACTCCAATCCTAGACATGCTTGTGAAAATCAAACAGTGGTATATTGTGAGCTTTCTGCTAGGACCTGGTCACCGAGATCGGCAGCACAGAGGGATGCCAAGGACAAGGGAATTCCAGAGCTTCCAAGTCATAAAGCTGCCCAGGCCAGCCTGGTCCACCAAAATTGGAGAAGGAACAGAAAATGTGATTCATCTACAAATGAGCTAGAAGCTTCTCAAAATTAAAGATTAAGCTTCTGGCATCCTGTGTCCCTTGCATTGCATTGTTTGAAGTTAAGTGTTCAATAACTGAATTAAAGTTAATGATACTGGAATAACAATAGCTAATTATTGAGTGCCAAATGCCTCAAGCATTCTGCTAAAAGGTTCTGTTGATTTCATCATCATCCAGAGTCGGAGATGTGGAAACAAAGGGGAAGAGTGTGTCTTGCTGGAGTCCCCAGATATACCAAGGAAACAGCAAGAGGAACAAGTCGGCTGGTCACCCAGACCCACGTTTTAACCCCCGATATTTCACCATATAGGAGAGGTGAGGAAAAACGAAAGAACTGGTGAGATGGCTCTGTGAGGAAAGAGGCTTGCCACCAAACCCGATGACCTGAGTTCAATGCCCAGGACCCACATGATAGAAGGAAAGAACTGACTCCTGCAAATTGTCCTCTGACATCTACATGCCTGCCATGGCACATGTATGCCAAGACACACACACACACACACATATAAATAAATAAATAAATAAATAAATAAATAAATAAATAAATAGGTAAAGGGGCTGGAGAGATGGCTCAATGATTAAGAGCACTGGTTGCTCTTTCGGAGGACCCAGGTTTGATTCCCAGAACCCACGTGGTGGCTAACAATTATCTATAACTCCAGTTCCAGGGGATCTGAAGCCCTTTTCTGATCTCTGTGGGCATTACATGACATGGGTACACTTATACACATGCAGGCAATAAACTCATAGGCATAAAATAAAACTAATAAAATAGCCAGGTGTGGTGGCATGCGCCTTTAATTCCAGACTTGAGAGGCAGGGGCAGGCGGATCTCTGTGAGTTCAAGGCCAGCCTGGTCCTCACGGGGAGTTCCAGGACAGCTGGGGCTACAGGGAGACCCTGTCTCAAAAAGACCAAAAAAATTAGGGGCTGGAGAGATGGCCTAGCTTTTAAGAGCACTCACTGCTCTTGCAGAGGACCCGGGTTTGATCCCCAGCACCCACATGGCAGCTGAGAACCGTCTTTAATTCCAGTTCCAGGGGAATCAGACACCCTTTTCTGACCTCCAAGGCATTGCACTACACGGTGCACAGACCTACATGCAGACAGTACATTCATACACATACAAAATAAATAAAATTTTTAAAAAGACCAAAAAAATTAAATAATTTTGAAATTAAAAATAAATAAGTGATAAATAAATGTAAAATATTTTTAAAGAAAGAGCTGGCAACATCTATAATCCCAGGTAGTGAAGATAGGAAGATCAAGAGTTCAATGCTAGCCTCAGCCTCATAGCGAGGTCAGCCTGGGATAAATGAAACCTTGTCTTTAAAAAAAACAAAAAAGTTATAGAAATGTGTCTTGTACTAAAAGTGTTTGAAGTCTTGCCCCTCTAGGAAGGAGGCTGCAGACAGAGCTAATTTCTCATGTGTATTGGCCCTCAGCTGCATGGGGGTCTGGGGTTTCTCTCCAAGAGCTGATGGATTGTCCAACAAAGCTCATCAATCTCAAAAGTTCTCAGATGCTAGCACTGTGGGGAGAGAACACTGGCTGACACTCCCGCTCATCCTGTCAGTTTATTGAGGACCTCAGTTAGTCCAGGCTCTGTTCTGAAAGGCCAGTAGTGCCCTTTTCCTAGAGGAGTGACACCTCACTTCCCCTGCCCCAGACTGACCTACTCACTCCTCACTTGACCTGGGAGATAACCTCTGAGACCAGCCCAGCTGCTGGGTGGAGATGCTAGTCCCTTGAAACCCCAAAAGCTTTCCATCAAGCTGTTCCAGCCCTGCCTGACTTGAGCTGAGCTGCAGGGCAGGTTTGGTGGGTCCATGATCCCTCAGGTCCTGGTTTAGGCAGTAGATCTGGATCCTTCTCTCACCACCTCAATATATATATATATATTTTTCTTTTTGTGTATGAATGTACTGTCTGCATGCAGGTCTGTGCACCCGTGTCAGACAATGCCACGGAGGTCAGAAGAGGATGTCGGATTCCCCTGGAACTGGAGTTAAAGATGGTTCTCAGCCACCATGTGGGTGCTGGGGATCGAACCCGGGTTCGAACCCCCACCACCTCAGTATATTAAGTCAGTTGTTTACCATCTTTAAAAGAATGCATGCTTGGGGCTGGAGAGATGACTCAGTGGTTAAGAGCCCTGACTGTTCTTCCTGAGGACCGGGGTTCGATTCCCAGCACCCACATGGTGGGTAAAAAACGTCTTTAAGCCAGGAGTGGTGGCACATGCCTTTAATCCTAGCACTCAGAAGGCAGAGGCAGGCAGATCTCTGTGAGTTCAAGGCCAGCCTGGTCAACATAGCGAGTTCCAAGNTTTTTTTTTTCATTTTTAGCTATAAGTGATAATCCATGAGTACAAGCATCCTTCATGCAAAACCTATCTGCAGGCTGTTGTGCCCAAACACCTACAGCCCCACCATCCAGTGGGGGGTGACAGGTTGTTTGTTCAATCAAGTTGATCAAATGAGTGTCCAGACTACATTGCTGTAGTTTCACCATTCACCCCAATCGCAGCCCTTACATTCTACCACGCCCCCTCTTCCGCAGGTTGTTCCCTAGGCTTAGAAAAGGGGCACAGGTGGATGAGAGGTAAAACAGTCCACTCTCTCTGGAGCTGTTGACTACCATACATTTACAGACTTTTAAAACATGGTATTGGCTACTTGCTAAAATGTAAGTCTTCAGGAAGAATAGTAAAGAAAGATAAAGACTTTCTTTAATCACATCTCCTTTAAGGTTTGTAAAACAAATTCTATGCAATATCTTTTTTACATTATCATGGATCTTCCACCTTATAAGCTAAGTACAATGATTAAGTTTCCTTTTTCCCAACATTTGTTTTATGGACATAATAAGGCAATTTGTTGACTGACTTGATTCTCTATAAAACAAATACCCCTCCATTCTTCATACAATAAATTACATCTTCCATAAAATGAGTTTATTATAGACAAACAAGACAGAGGTTAAAAAATAAATATTATACAGGGATAAATAGTTGTTTAGTCATGGTAATCTAATACCCTAACTAACATTAAGAAGAAAACCGGGGGCTGGAGGGATGGCCTAGCGGTTAAGAGCACCGACCGCTCTTGCAGAGGACCCTGTTCCATCCCCAGCACCCACATGGCGGCTGAGAAGAAAGAATGGAGTTACAGGGGAATCCGACACCCTTTTCTGACCTCCGCGTCATTTCACGACACAGGTGCACAGACCTACATGCAGACAGTACATTCATACACATAAAAATAAAAAAAATAAATTTAAAAAATTAAAAAAAATCTTTTCAGAACATGAAATTTTTAAAATTTACAAAAACAGCATTGCAATAGCAATGTGATTTACCATCATGATTTTGTGACAATTACATGAAACAGATGTATACTTAAGAGTTTCCATTTAATTTATAGATCCTCCTTCAGGACAAAGAAGTTAAACAACTAATTTTACTTTATGCCAATGAATGAGCAATGCTTCAATAGCAAGTTCCAATCAATTAGTATCACTGTAATGAGTCCTGTCCTCTTTTGCATAGGAACTTGAAAAATGGCCTCTAATTTTCCAATATATAAAGATCAAAATCATCTAGGCTTAAAAATATTTTCCAATTGAAATATTGATCATTTCATAACACATTCAACACAGTTTTAAGATCTTAGGCACGTTTTACAACTTCTATAACAAATAACTCATACTTTACAGACATCAGCACCTTCGGATAAGAAAATTACAGAACGGGGCTGGGGAAGTAGCTCACTTGGTAGAGTGTTTGTTTGCCGGGCATGCATGAAGTTCTGGGTTGCATTCCCAGTACCACATATAAATGGACACGGTGGTGCACTCTTTAATCCTAGCACGTGGGAGTAGAAGGAGGAGGATCAGAAGTTCTAGGACATCCTCAGCTACATACAGAATTCAAGACCAGTCTAAACTGGCTATAGTAGGGGTCAAACTAAAAGTATAAGCAGCCTCATCCCTTCACTCAAGCATGGTCTGGCTGCTTTTACAAGAGCCAGCAGGGCCAAGCAGCTGCTTCTAAGAGCACTTGGTCTACAATCTCAAAAATATTTTGAAAAAAAAATTTCAACTGCTGAGCTAATATATTAATTAATGAGGCTTTTCTTTTTTTAATTTTCATTTTTTATTGATGCTTTGTGTTTTTCATACATCATTTTCCATTTCAGTTCAGGCATATTTCCCTTTCCCTTCCCCCCACCCCACCCCACCCCATCCATCCCAGATCATGCATTCTGCCACAACTGTCCTGCATCTTTCTCTCAGTTATTTTTTCATCTTTTAACATTAAGTAATAATTTATGAATACAAGCATCCTTCATGTAAAACCAATTTGCAAGCAGTTGTGCCCAAACCCACACAGCCCATGGGTCCCACCATTCAGCCGCTGGGGGGGGGGGGCTTGTATGTTCAATCAAGTTGATCAAATGAGTGTCCAGACTATATTGCTGTAGTTTCACCATTCACCCCAATCACAGCCCTTACATTCTACCACGCCTCCTCTTCCACAGATTGTTCCCTAGGCTTAGAAAGGGGGCACAGGTGGATGAGAAGCAAAACAGTCTACTTTCTCTGGAGCTGTTGTCTTGGTCTCTGGTCAATTCTGGCTGTTTCCTTTCATGGGCTGACAGTTTGTTTGGAATAACCTTTACATCCTACTAATGAAGAGGCTTTTCTTTTTTGTTGTTGTTGTTGTCTTTTTGAGACAGAGTTTCCCTGTAGCTCCAACTGTTTTGGAACTCGCTCTGTAGACCAGTCTGGCCTTGAACTCACAAAGATCCACCTGCCTCTGCCTCCCAAGCGCTGGGATTAAAGGCGTGTGCCACCACTTCCAGAGAGGCTTTTCTAATAATACTGAATAAATCTACTCTTTAAAGAGTTTAATTTGAACCAGGAAAGATCTGCTAAGAGAAGATAAAATAATAATGATATAAATCATTAAATCTCAAAACTCCTAAGTTCATAAAGATGACAATCATTGACTTTATAGTCTTCCTGTCTTATTTTCTGTTTTTAACATCAAATTATGTTCTGTGCTTAAGGCCTACATATCCTTGAGAAGAATTTAATAATGGGAAAAATCTATCACTAAGTTTTGTTTTGTGTGTGCATGCATGCATGTGTTTGAATGAGACAAGGTTTTCCTGTAGCCCCAGCTGACCTAGAACTCAAAATGTAGCTGAGGCTGGCCTTGAACTCACAATGATCTGCCTGCCTCTGTCTTTCAGTGCTGGGATTAAAGGCATGTGCCACCACACATAATCTTCTTCTCCACTCTCTTCTCCAACTGTTACTGGTATTCAGTCTGAGAATACTGGCAGTTCATCTACTCAGGTTTCTTCTGATCAGCCATCGCACAAAGGACCAGGCCAAGATGAGCAGAAACAGGCCATCTGAAGAGGAGGCGACCACAATCTTGGAGTATTTTTTTGGTGATATCTTCACTGAAGTCGATGAAACAGAATAAAACAATCTTTTGGGTTTTTGCCTTTTTCCTATTTTTCTTTCTTTCTTTCTTTCTTTTTTTCTTTCTTTCTTTCTTTCTTTCTTTCTTTCTTTCTTTCTCTCTTTCTTTCTTTTTTTTTGAGATTTCCAGAGTCAATGACATTAGCAAAGTAGTATTTAGAGAAAACATCACTGCCTGTTTTTCTTTAGGTCAATTTTGAGTATTTATTGAGCTTTATTTGAAGCCCTTATAATCATTGGAAAACAATGCCAAGGCTTCTTTCATTCTGATTGACTCAGCATTTTGGAAATCCCAAGCAATTCTGAGACAGAAATAGGAACTCTTGTTTACATTGGTCTCTTCCTGTGCTTAGCACACCTAGACATTGGGAATACTGTGCAGAGCATGTTTGTAAATCATAGTGGTAGCATTATTTGGAACTTGATTTAACATTCAGTGAACTTTTGTAAAAGTGGTTTATTTTGTTTTGTTTTGTTTCTGTTTTCTTTTTGGAGGAATGATAAAGGCCTTTTCGGTTGCTGTAAGTTCCTGTAAGTATACAAAAGCAAATTGGGAAACTCCACTTTGGTATGGTGAAGTTAAAACTTTTCTGTTATCAGCTGTCTGAATAAAAATATGTATTTTTATAATTCATGGCAATGTAACATTAGTTCTAATTGACGATCTAGTATTTAAGCTTGCTATTTATAAAGCTGGCACATCAAATGATTATTTATTTTTAAATTTTTTATTTAAAAAAGAAGTATGTCCAGTTTTAATTACTTTTACCTAACAGATTATGGTTAAAAAAAATTAACAAATATTTTTTAGCCTCCTTTTCCTCATTAAGTTTAAAAATATTTTAAAAGGTCTTAAAAGGTCATGACTAAAAATGTTTAATATCTGTGTTTTGAATATTTATTTTTCTCATACTTCAGTATAGTGAGTTCTATTGTGAATTTTTTGTTTTACTTTTCTAAGATCTCAGGATTTTCATTGGGAGGAAAAAATTCAACTTACAAGATAAATTTTCATGTAAAACTGGATTTCCTTCACATATACACAGTTCCATTAAAACAAAACAAAACAAAACAAAACAAAGTGTGAGCCGGGTGTGGTGGCACATAGCCCATTTTTTTAAAACTGGCTCATTTATTTTCTTAATTTCATATGCATAGCTGAAGGCTATATAATAAAAAAACACTGTGCCAGACTGGAGAAACCTACCTTCTAGTTGTTGATCATGATAATCCAATAGACTACAAGAATGACACAGGCTATTGCCACAGGCCTTGACTGCCTCATAGAACTTGAAAAAAAAAGACTATATATTTGAAAACAGGCTTTATTTTGGACACAGGACTTAGAGAAAGCAAGATGGAAACTGACCTGGAAGCCTCCTCCTTAAACATTAGTTCTCATGGTTTCAAAGGATACTATGAAAGCTTCTATGGAAAAGAATAAATCAATGGTCCAGCCAAGCAGTAAAGCCTAATAACCACAACCTATGCAACAGACTATCTCTATTGGTGTAGCAAAAGCACCATGGGGAATAATCAACAACTCAATAATAAGTTCTTAGAAAGGGAAATTGAAGAAGATACCAGAAAAAGAAAAGAACTCTCATGATCATGGATCAATAGATAGGATCAATATTATGAAAATGACAATCCTAACAAAAGCAAGCTACAGACTCAATGCAATCTCCATCAAAACCCCAATGCAATTCTTCAGAGCAATTGAAAAATAATTATAAATTTCATATGGAAAAACAAAATCTCAAGCTAGCAAAAACAATCCTGGAAAATAAAAGAACTAGAGTCGTGATCCCTGACTTCAAATTATACTACAGAGCTGTAGTAATAGAAACAGCAGATACTGGCATTCCAATAGACATATTGATCAATGGAATAGAATTAAGAACCCAGATTCAAGTCTACACCCCTATTTCCATTTGGCTTTGACAAAGAGGCCAAAACACACATTGGAGAAAAGAGAGGTTATTAAAAAATATGGAACTGGCCAAACTGGACAGCTGCATGTGCAAGAATGAAACTAGATCCATATATCCCACACTGCATAAAATTCAACTACAAATGGACCAAGAACTTCAACATAAGACATGATACTCTAGATTTTAGAGAGGACAAATTAGAGAATACACTGGAACTTATAGGCACAGGAAAAGAATCTCTCTCTCTCTCTCTCTCTCTCTCTGCGGTTGTCTATCCTATATCATATATATCTTATATATCATTTAAAATTATTATATGCGAGATGTGAAATAATAATAATATATGTTCCTCCACTAAGACCAGAGCCAATTAATGCAGCCAGCAATTTGAACCCTATGAATGACTAAAAGCCTTTTGCAAAAAATAAGGACACAATTAAAGTCAAGTAGAGGGAGAGAAAAAATCCTCTGGAAAGAGGACTGGGGGAATCTTTCTGTAACCCCTATACATCTGACAAGTAGATAATAATTACTTAAGCCCGAACTCATAATATGGTACAAGACTCAGATCACAAATGCACAGTCAGACAAGATGGCGGTATGGACAACCTAACAGTACAAGTTTCTTTATGATTTTTTTTTAATTTATATTATATTTCTATAGTGTTAGTAGAATGATACTGTCCTGTGATATCCTGATGCACTCGAGCTCCGTGTCAATTGCGCTTAAGGCCTTGGACCCACGACGAGAGTCTGAGGGCTGCTCGAGGTTACACAAGCTCGGACTAGGAGTTACTAAATCACCAGTCACTTTCGAGAATTACGGCAATGCTAATCGATAGTCGTGGGGTGTGGCAACCAGGGTTCGCTCTGTAGAGAAGCTATGTATGTACCAGGAGTTGCCTATACTGATCTTATAAAATAGCTAGAGCTCTCTTCCCAAGCCCCTCAGACAGTCCTCCTTAACAAGATGGAGTAACAAAATGGCATAGAAATAACACTGTTAGAAAAAGTGCATGGTTGTCAACCAACTTAGCTTCAGGTTCAGTGAGTATCATATATGAGATCATTAGCTCAGATCTGCGATCAACATTTTTATAGAGCGGTGTGTAAGAAGGTCTATGATTAACACATGCTGGTGGGCTAGTGCAAACGGGCCACAGCCCTTGAGTCACAATTTTTCGCAGGGTCTCAGTCCAAAAACAGCACTTACAAAACGAGACTTATCTGAGAAGTCATTCAGTCTATAATCACTCTTCCTAATTGGGCCTCTATACCTAAAAGAATCTGCACCTACTACAGAGATACCTACTCAAATCAGGTAGCCATGGTCATTACTCTTGACTCTAGGCTTCCAAAGTGCCAGCAAACTGAGATTGAGGAGAGAGAACTGACAGATAGAGGATAGATCATATAAAAGAGCAAAGGACAGGCGAAGAGGAACCTGAAACAGTGTAAACATTTTCGAGGGGTGTGATGTGAGTGCGCCTTGCTTTAATATCAACGACATCATTGAGCGAGCAGAGGCATGGAGATGAGCCTCTCTGTAGAGTTATCAAGGCAATCCTGGTCTACATAGTGAAAGTTCCACAGAAAGCACAGCTTGAGAACACTTGACAAATAGAGAGACTACTGGCCTAATCAAAGAAAAGACCTAAATTACTAAATATTGGTCACTTTTTACACCAATGGAAATTCATTCTAATAATTTAAGCCAAGTCTAACACAAACATTATTAAACTTCTCACGGTACCAAGAATTGATGGATAGAAAAGCTACAAAACAATCATTCTTTAACAGTGAGATCAATCATCCGATAATAGAATTGATGACTCATTGTGATCGTCTTCATTTCCTCTTATTATGTTGGATTATCCCGACTGGTAATGATCTTTTGACACCATCATTTTAATATATTTTACTGTTAAACTATATAAATATTTATTATTTATGTTGTCTCTGCGACGTCTGTTATGCCTGACCATAGTAAGATGTATCCCAGTAGAGGTCATTGCAGTGAACCTGTGGAGTGGACAGAGGGTTTCGCAAGACAGATGAGGCATCACGATATTCCTTGGAAGCTTTGGAAGTTAAATGGATAGGTTTTTTATAAGAGCTAGAACATTGCTTGGATGCTATGATAATTTTGAACTTTGGTCTTCTACATGAGTCAGCTAGTGCTCATAATCACTGAGCTGTCTCTCCAGCCCCTTGTTCTATAATATTTTTTAAAATAGTGGTGTTATAGGAGTGTGCTAGAGCCATTGGTATGCCAGTTGTAAATTCGCAAAAATAAATTGTGCAACGTCAACGACGTTGGGTGGTCAGATAAGGGTGTTTGGATATCTCCCTCTCGCATAGTAGGAGTTTGTATATAGTTTGCCTAGCACTCACTATCGAGTGTTTGCTGATGCCAAGATTCGAAACACCTAGGTCGCTACTGACACAGAGACCAGACCCTTGGTGCTGCTGGAACGCGCATAGAGACTGGTCCTCATAGTTTCCCAGCTTAGATTTGAATCTTATTTAGGCTATTGTGTGTTTCAGGGGATAGGTTATGCGAATAAAACTAAAAAAGAAGACCATCTCTTTCGCGTGGAGATGGATCTTTTCACCCAAAGAAAGGGAAGATAGAGAAATGATTGTTTGGTGTTATAAAATGGAAGGATCGAGGATTAAATTTTTGAGATAAGTGACGAGATGAGGGTGGTTTGGGGGAGATACATGTACAAATGAAGGGGAGTTTAGGAGAGCATAATCATTTACTAACCTTGAAAAGCAACTTTTGAGGAAATACCATTAAATGGAAATAACCTGTATATTACTCATCTACTATTCACTATTTTTATTGGAGGGTACTTACGCCTGGTATATATAGAATATATTATTAGTAAATTAAGAGCGGTTAAAAATAATTTACCTGTCTATTCTTATTCTTTTCACAATTTTTCCTTATGTCAATTCATTAATATTATTCTTCTGTATTAATGGTAAGTATTGAAAGTACTTATGCATGACAAGTTTGTCACCCGTTTGTCATGCATTATGCACCAGCGTATGCTAGAAGTCATGTTAAGATGGGTCCTAGAATCTCTCCCTGGATACTTGGATGTACTCTCTCGGATAATACATAAGGGTTTCACACGCGTTCTTCAGACAATGTATACTTCCGCCATGTCGCGTGTGCTGGGGAGAAATGTCGAACCTGGGTCCCTACTGTTTGAGCAGAGCGGTCCTGGTATTCGCTCTTAACCCCTACGTAGGCCCTATCTCTCCAAGCTCCCGTGAGGAATTTACCTGTTCAACACTGTTAGGGAAATATACCTTAAGATGCTATCATCCTTGTCTAAGCGGACATCGAAACATCAGGTTCATTAATACTTACAGAGAAGAGGGCTGTTGTCTTTGTTCCAGATGAATTTGCCATAACCACCGGACGTCCTCTGCGCAAAATGTTTAAAACAGAGGTAAGTGATCTTAATTTTGACTCCCACCTGGTAACTGCCGGAGGCTTTTTCAAATCTACAGTGATTGGGTATACCGCAAAAAGACGAACACTCTGAATCGGGCAAGAGACCCTCTATTAGCAATAAATGGACAACAGCATGTTGGAGTTCATGAAATCCCATTAGGAGAAATCAAGCGAGATAATGGAACTGGAAAGCTTTTAAGCATAGCCTCATGGAGGTTTTTCATCAAGTGCTGAGGGTGTCTACTGTTCGCACATTACTCTTTACTGTATGCCCTTCCGAACCATGCACTGCGACCTAAAACCCAAATCTGTAGTTCCAAGGCAGCTTTTTAAGAAAAGACTAGGAGTTTTCTTTATTAAGGCTTAGAGATTTCAAGCAGGCGATTAGATATAGACAAAATGGCATAGTGGGGGGTCATGCGCACCAGAACAGCATGATGCGTCCAGAGAATTAATGACGTGGAAATGAATGTAACCATCTTAACTAAGGCAACAGTTATAGTTAAATGTTTGCAAAGTATATATAAGGATATTCTAAATGGTGAAGGTGGTAAGCAAACTCTACACAGCAACTTGCATACCCAGCGAGACAATGCTTTCCCTGCAATGGTTCACGACTCATTCAAGAATTCCAATGTGCTTCCCTTAAACTGGTCCAAAATACCAAACTGAGCTGTGACCACAATTTGACCAAAGTTATAAATAGAGCCATCTAAGATCAGTAGAGCACTGTGGCAAGGAACGATAGAGCATTCCATTAAAGTGTGTAAAGAGTAGGCAGAATGTTATAATTGAGTAAATATTATACCAACCACACCTGTATTAGTCACTTTTCCTGTGCCTTTGTGATACCAAAACACAATAGGATACCAANGTAGTCCCGGCTGGCCTGGAACTTGCTTTGTAGACCAGGCTGGCCTTGAACTCACAGAGATCTGCCTGCCTCTGCCTCCCAAGTGCTAGGATTAAAGGCGTGCACCACCATGCCCAGCACCCAACAACCACTTTAGGCAGCTCACAACTGTCTGTAACTCTAGATCCAGGAGAATCCCACACCTCTGGCCTCCATGAGCCAGTGCACATTCTTCCTTCCCCAAATGTACACATTCTTCCTTCCCCAAATGTACACATTCTTCCTCCCCCAAATGTACACATAATTTTTAAAAAGATATATTTGACTATATATAATTGTTTTGAGACTGGGTCTCTCTATGTAGTCCAGGCTAGCCTTGAACACATGGTCCTCCTATCTCAACCTCCTGAGTGCTAGGATACAAGCAGAATCCATTCACTATACCCAGTGATTCTTCTTGGTGATGAATTATAGAGGATTTGTTTGTTTGTTTGTCTGTTACATGATTTTTTTTTGTATTTTTTCCTCATTCTTCTCTAAGTGGCAACAACAGCTGTTATTTATCCATGTCCCTGCCATGAAGAATGGGCAGATTCTGAACTGGCAGTCTCTCAACAGCAATGACAGAGGCTCTAAAGAAGTGCCAAAGGTGTGCTTGTACCCTGGGTGTTCCTTCATTACTGAAGTAGTCCTTTGAGCCCAGGGCATGTCTGCTTCTCCAGATTCTAGGTGGCATAATGCCTTTTGATTCCTGGGTCCTGGTCCAGAAGGCACATCAATAAATTGCATCAGGATCTCCAGCCTAGAAGGACTCAGAGCGAGGGTGACCGGCAAAGGCCAAATCCAGAAGAGGAGAAGGACAAAATTACGTCGATGTTAAGCTGGTTCAAGAACCGGTGGTAGGTGTTCAATTAAAATCTATTTAAGTCAGGTATGGTGGTGCACACCTGTAACCCCAGCATTTGGGAGGTAGAGGAAGGAGGATCAAGAGTTCAAGGCCATCCTGAGCTTCATGAGACTGTCTCAAAAACATACCACCATCACCAAACAACAAACAAACAAACAAAACAGCATAATGAGTGATTGAGTATGCTAACGGCAGGGGTGGGGGGTCAATTTTGAGAACTTTTTAGATACATGTGAATTAATTTTTTTATGACAGGTTCTTACTGTGTACTCCTAGCTGGCCTGAAACTCACTATGCAGATCAAGATGGCCTCAAATTCACAGAGATCCATCTGCCTTGCTCTCCCAAGTGCTGGGATTAAAGGCATGCACCACCATACCTGGTTGGGAATTTTTTCAAACGGTGAGAGAATGAAAACAGAATTGTAAAGAAATTACTAATTTCAATACCCGGGGCGAGCTGTGATGCCCCACCTGCCCAGGCGAGTGGTGCCCGGGTCTAACAAGAGCCTGTGGGAAGGACAGTGCCAGCCCCTCCAGCTGCAGAGCTCTGCTGCTAAAGCCCTTCTCCCTTCCCTGAGGCAAGGTGTAGTTTACAGTTGTGTTACGGACACTGTAATGTTAGGGAATATGGAACTGAAGCCTTTGCTGCACCTTGTCACCTCCCTAGGGAAGTTCTATAGAGTACGATGACCTTGGACATTTGAATGAACTTGGCAAAAAGTCCCAGACCTTTTCCTTGGGAAGGCGTCAGGAATGCACTCCCTTTCCAGAATGATAGTTCAATGTTTTTGCTCTTCCTTCCCTGGAAAACTACTAATTTAGGATTATCTGGTCTGAGATAATGTGGCAGCCTTTCCAGCTGCTTGGCCTGGGAGCACCAGGCCACTTTTGGAGCTGCAGGAGCCTTTGGAGAAGCTTCATCACTTCTAGACTAATTCTTATCTAGCCGTTCCTGCATCTGAGCGGATGTCTCCCTGGTGTCTCTTGGCAAGTGACCTTCTTCCTGTCACTGTCTGCTCCCTACCACCAAGGCTTCTGTCCCCAGCATTAGCAGAGTTTACCTATGAATTCAAACTGCGTCATGGGGGCTGGAGAGACATAGTTCAGGACATAGAGTATGAGGACTGAGTTAGATCCCCGGCACCCAAAATGCCAAGTTCAGCTGTGTGTGTCTGTATTCTGAGTGACAGGGAGGCAGAGACGAGAGGATTCCTGGAGCTATTGATGGCCAGTCAGTCTAGCCAATCAGTGAGTTCCATGTTCAGTGAGAAACCCTATCTCAAAAAATAAGTTGGAAGCCCAGTGTAGTGGTTCACATCTTTAATCCCAGAACTTGGGAGGTGGAGGCAGGTAGATCTCAGTGAATTCAAAGCCAGCCTAGTCTACACAGTGAGTTCCAGGACAGCTGGGGCTACAGCTGGCCTGGAACTCATAAAAAAAAAAAAATTATGGAGAGTGATTGAGGAAGACAACCAGCTTTGACCTCTGGCTTGTCTGCATGCCACAAAAGGCCCACCTGGCAACACTGGCCGGGAGGAGGGTTCAACAAGACTTCTACAGGGACCACAAACATTCAAGTCGCAGCACACAGAGACCACACAGCGGAAAGTGCCAGCCCAGAGTCAGCTGTTATTTATCAATGTCCATTTCCCCTGGGAATGGCCAGTACAAACACACACTTAGAAGTGGGTCTTAATTCAGGTCTTGACATAACCCCATGTCCCAACAGGAAATGCCTAGAAAGGATTTCCTCTGTGAGTTTCACTTGTCTCTCAAAGAACTTTCTGATAAGCACAATTTATCAAAGAGAAACGTTGTCAGTACAGCCTAAACACACATGGGAGGGTAGAGTAACAAACAGGACAGTGAAACCTCAACAGGGTCTGGAAACTTCTAGAAGGACCTTATCCCCTGCCCCCAGGGTGTCCTGATCTCTGTGTTATTTCCATCTGGGTGCTTGCTGAAATGGCTGAGCCTTACCCTGAGACCCACTGGCTCAGAATCCTTGGGGTGAAGCCGGAAATCTGAATTTTTACTTGGGGCTCCCAGATAGCTGTCAGTCAGGGTGGGGCTTGGAACTTTTACTGCTTGGTTTTCTTCTCCTGCTGTATGTGTTGGGAGGCCAGGAAGCAGATAGAAGGAGGGTAGACAGTATTTTTTCACACTATAAACCAAAATGAGAGGTAAAAATATTTCCTTTTGCAGGGCTGGAGAGATGGCTCAGCGGTTAAGAGCACCAACTGCTTTTGCAGAGGACCCGGGTTCGATCCCCAGCACCCACATGGCGGCTGAGAACCATCTTTAACTCCTGTTCCAGGGGATTCCAACACCCTCTTCTGACCTCCGCTGCATTGCACGACATGGGTGCACCAATCTGCACACAGACAGTACACTCATACACATAAAAATAAATAAAAGTACTTTAAAAAAACTTTTCTTTTTGCTCAATCTATGCTTTTTTTTAACCTGGAGTACATATGACTTACATAAAGAAAAAGATTTTTATTTTTTTATTTTTTAAGTATTTTTTAAATTTTTATTTATTATTTCTTATGTGTATAAATGTACTGTCTGCATGTAGGTAGGTGCATCCACGTTGTGCAAAGCTACGGAGGTGAGAAGAGGGTGTTGGATTCCTCTGGAACTGGAGTTAAAGACAGTTCTTAGCTGCCTTGTGAGTTCTGGGAATCGAACCCAGGTCCTCTGCAAGAGCAGTCGGTGCTCTTAACTGCTAAGCCATCTCTCTAGCCCCGAGAAAAGATTCTTATAAAGGAAGCCAGTGTATTTATTTCATTGTCTTCACTGTCTTTCATTGTCTTTGTTTGTCTAAGTCTGGCTGCAGTTGGCCTTTAAACTCTGTATGTAGCCAGGAGTGGTAGCGCACGCCTTTAATCCTAGCACTCAGGAGGCAGAGGCAGGTGGATCTCTGTGAGTTCAAGTCCAGCCTGGTCTACAAAGTGAGTTCCAGGACAGCTGGGGCTACAGGGAGACCCTGTCTAAAAAAAAAAAAAAATCTCAGTACATAGCTAAGGCTGGCCTTGAACTTCTGATCGTCCTGGATCTGCCTCCCAAGTGCCAGGATTACAGGTGTGTGCTACCATCCCCAGTTGTCTTCCATCGTGAATTTCTTTTTTTTTTTAAGTATTTTATTTATTATTTTTACATGTATGAGTGTATTGCCTGCATGTATGTAGGTACACCTATGTCATGCAATACCCACAGAAGTCAGAAGAAGGCATCAAATCCCCTGGAACTAGAGTTACAGATGGTTGTTAGGCACCATGTAGGTGCTAGGAATCAGACCCAGGTCCTCTGCAAGGCAGTGTTCCTAACCTCTGAGCAATCTCTCCAGCTCCCCCATCTTGAATTTCTTAGTCCCCTCAAATCCTGTGAGCTCTCAGTGCCCTGGCTGGAGGTGTTAATGAGGGAGGTTCACAACCAATTCCAGAACCAGATGTCCCAAAGAGCTATGCCATCTCTATGACCCAAGATCCTCATCTAACAGGTACACACTTTCCCTTTATACACAGCCCTCCCCACCCTGTGTCTCTCCAGGGCATGAAAAAGTCCCTAGAACAAAGTTGACAGTGTCCCTGGGCTCTCTGTACATCCCCCAATTAGCATGAAGCCTCCCACTCAAAGCACCTGTGCTAGCGCATGATAAGGGACCAGGGGACAGCACTGAACAGCCTTTTGGCATCCAGATGTTCGTTTAAACCCACAGGCCCTTACCACATCCCATTCCAGGGCAGGAGAAGGACAATTTTTCAAGGGATATTGACTCTTTCAAATGTTATTTAATATTGTTGATCCTTACAAATGTAATAAAGTTAAAAAAAAAAGAAATTCATCATGTGGCTATTTTGTCAATTAACCATTTTCAGTAATTGTCCTTTGGCCTCAGAAAGGAATGATCATGAAGTCTACAAATGGTGGTATAGCAACTAGCTCCACCCCATTCCCTACTGCTGTTNTATGGCCAAGAGTGGGAAACGGTCCGTTGTCCCAGGCTAAGGACACAAGTAGGAAGTTACCTCTCTGGTCAGGTCAAAGAAGTGACCGACTGACCTCTACGCAATGAGGCCATTTCCCCACAATGTCCACAAAATGTGGGCACTGTGTGTCCCCTCCCCTTAGTAGGACTGCATTGCACCTTTTCATGACAAAGGAAGCTTCCTTTAAACTCCCACAAAAACAAACGAAAAATCAAGATGGTAATGATGGGTCTATCTCATGGGAGCATATCCAGCCAGTCTTTTAATACTGATGAATGGTCATAAAATGTAAAAGAAAATTTTTATTAGACTAGATATTGAAAAATCTTTAAAGCAGGTTTTCATGACAGGCCTGGAGAAGGCCAAGATCTTGGAGGAAGATGTTTATTAAATCCCTTTGTAAGGTTTGCATTTAAAATGGTAACACAGTTGAACTGATGGGGAATATAAAAATGTAAGTGCTTTATTTTGTAATCTGTTTGAATTTCCCTCCACAATAACCGTGGGTTAAGGTACAAAAATGGTCTCTATATTTTTCTGTGTTATACAGTATCACCTTGTAAACATTTTTTCCTTTACTTGTAAGACATTAAAAGAAATTAATCTTTAATGTCACTTGTCAAAAAAGTAGCATACATGTCAATGAAGAACATTTGGGTGAATTTGATGAAAACTTACACCTTGGTTCCTGTTTATGGGTAGTTGTAATACAACGGGGGCATCTATGAGGTCAAAACATAAATTTTAAAAACAAAAAGTAGGAGGTTGTAGTATCACTTTTTCTGTTCTGTGATAAAACACCATGACCAAGGAACTTGTAAAAGTAAGAGTTTATTTGAGCTTAACGATTTGACTGTTCCAGGGAATTAGAGTCCATGGGCTGCGGGAGGCAATGGCTGCTGTATCTGGAGCGAAGCCCGAGTCACATCTCACAATGATACAGTAACATAAGATAGAGCAACTGTTACCACGAGTCTTGTTAGAAGCTCACTAGCGATTTGAGATCTCCTGAGCCCAGCTGCAGGAAGAGGGGGAGACAGGTTGGAACTGGGTGCCTTGGGGAGGTGATTGCTGATCGTTTGTTCTTGCTGTCTTTGGTTTGATTGGGCTCTGTGGCTGTGAGGTTGGAGTAATCCTCCCAGCTGGGATAAAGGTGTGGTCTTTGGCTTGATTATATCTAGTGTCTGTGGGGGCGGAGTTTTATCCCCCAGCTAAGGTATAAAAGGCGCGCTTGTGTGACGCTTGAGAATTTGATATCTCTGAGCCCACGCATGTTGCCGGGGGGCGGGCTGAAGAGCATCCCCCCCCCCAACTGGAATTACGAAGAAGCATACTGGGAGGCAAGCAAAGCAGCCTTCAACACGTGAAGGAGGCATTTAGGACTCCCATTGGAAGACAGCAAGGAAAAACCCATATGGCCAGGATCACGAAGAGAGACTACACTGGAAAGGAGCAGGATAATCCCACACCAAGCTTTACCAACCCGATGGGAGACTCCTGCAGTGGGATCCTCCTCTGGGGATGCCCCCAGACACAGACATCAGAAACCAATTGGGAACATACTAAAGAACTACAATATCATAAAAAGAACAAATTAAAGAACTAAGAAAAGAGAAATGAGGAAACTCAAGAAGGACCGAGAGAGAGAGAGAGAGAGAGAGAGAGAGAGAGAGAGAGAGAGAGAATGAACAAGCTCCAGAAGGAGTAGAAATACTGTAAAGATCCATGCTGAAAAAGAAAAAGAAACCAACCAGCAACAAAAGAGCTACAAAAGAGATCGGAAGCTCCCAAAAGAAATAGAACACTAAAGAATCAGAAGAAGAAACAAAAAAGGAAATCAAACACTCATCCATTCAAGAGGAAAGGAATGAAAAAAGCGTCAGAAGCAGAAATGGAGGAAGCAGAACAAGAATATCAGACCTGGAAGATAACACAAACAACTAAAAACCGAAAAACCTCAGGAAAGATTATGAAAATTAAAATACACAAAAAGGGAAACACCAGGAGCTGTGGACACTATGAAAAGATCAAACCGCCACATCATAGGAATAGAGGGAAGGAGAAGAATCCCAGAGAATGGTATTTTTGGGGATCAGATCCTAACAGATAATAGATGAAAACTTCCCCCACTAAAAACGACAATACCAATCAAGAAGCACATAGAACTACCAACAGAGACAAGAATTCAGAAAAAAAATTCTCCATGCCAATCATAGTTAAATGCGAGACAAACCCAACACAAAGACAAAATACTTAAAGGACAAGAAAAAACAACAAGTGACCTATAAGGGGAAACCGAGCAGAATCACAGATTTCTCAACCCAACGATGAAGGCAAGAAGAACCTGAGCAAAGCATTCCCAGTGTTGAGGGATAATGGATGGCAGCCCATGTTACTATACTCAGCAAAAATGTCAATCAATAGTGGAAGGAGAGAAAAAAATCTTCCATGACATAAACAACTTGAAAGAATACATGTCTGGAAAACCAACCCTTTCAGAAAATACTTGAAGCAATGCAAGGAGCAGAAGAAAGGGAGCACAAACCCCAGGCCCCTAGAAGGAGAAATCAATAAACATAACTGCAGAAGTAGAAACCTAAATCAAAACCAACCCGCAGATGGATAATAAGCCAAAAAGAAGCAACAAAAACCTATCATTTCATAACCTTAAAGATTAATGGACGAAATCCCCAATCAAAAGACATAGACTGGGAGACTGGATTAGGAAACAAATCCATCGATATGCTGTCGACAAGAAACACATCTTACCCTCAAGGACAGGGACCACCTTAAGTGGAGGGATAGAAAAAATATGCCAAAGCAAATGGTAAACAAAAAGAAACCAGGTGTTGCATTTTAATATCGGATAAAATAGACTGTCAAAGTAAAAGAAATCAGAAAGAGACAAAGAAGGCCATTACTTCTCACGAAAGGAACAATCCACCAAGAAGATTTAACATGTAATGACAAATATATATGCCCAAATTCTGGTGCACCAAACTTTATAAAAGACAATTCCGCCAGTAACCACAAGTACAGACTAACCCCAGCACACATATAGTGGGAGATTTTCAATACCCCACTGAGTCCTTTGTATAGGTCAACAGGAAAAATAACAGGAGATATCAGAACTGACGATATGATAACCAAAGGAACTAATAGACCTCTAATACCGAACATTCCATCCTAATACCAGAGAATACACGTTCTACTCAGCACCCACAGAACATTCTCCAAATCGACCAAATACTGGAACACAAAAGAAATCCTCTAACAAATAGTTAACAAGATTTGAAATAATTTCATGCATCCTGTCAGACCACAGTGGAATGAAGCTAACATCAACACCAGGACAAGCCCCTCGCTGCATACAAGAACACGTGGAGACTAAACAACACACTCTTGAATAATGAATGGGTCAATGAAGAGATAAAGAAAAGAAATAAAAACATTCCTGAACCGAATGACAAGGACAATACAGCACAACAACCTAGGTGAATACTTTAAAAGCAGCCTAAGAGGAAGATTTATAGCCCTGGGTGCCTACAATTAGAAAACAGAAAGAGCACAAGTGAATGGATCTACACTACAGCTAAAGCACTTGAGAGGCAACACAAATGAACCCTAAACGCAACGAACAGGAAGAAATAACAAAAATCAAAGCAGAAATCAATCAATAGAAACAAAGAAAACAATACAAAAAATCAATGAAGCCCAAAAGTTGGTTCTTTGAAAGGAAAAACAGATGACAGACTCTCTAGCCCAGTTAACAAAAAGAAAGAAGGAACAACTCCAAAAATCAATACAATCTGTGATGAAAGGGAAATAGCCAAAGGACAAGAAAAGATAAGAAAATTATATGGGAATAGTACAAGAACCTATACTCTACCCAATTTGAAAATCTAGAAGAAATGGATGATATCTGAAATCAAGGAATTCACCAAAGCTTAACAAGAGGAGACCAGCACTTAAACAGACCCATAACATATGAAGAAATAGAGGATGTAGTAAAAGCCTCCCAACTAAAAAAAGCCTAAGCCCAGGCCCAGACGGTTTCAACAGCCGAATTCTATAAAAACATTTCAAAAGGACCTCCAACCATTAGTTCTGAAACTGTTTAGAAGTAGACAATCAGAGGGAATTCTCCAAATTACTTCTAAGAAGCCAGCATCACACTATACAAAACCAGGCAAAGAATCCAACTAAAAGGAGAATTACAGACCCGGCTGCCCTCAATGAACACATATGGCCACAAAATTCTAAACAGAGATACTACTGGCAAATCGCATACAGAAACCCACTCAAGAAGATCATCCATCAGGACCAAGTTTGGACTCATACCAGAGAGCAGGGATGGTTCAACTTGAAAAAGCAATAGACATCACAAACACATAAACGGAATCAAGACAAAAACCACACCATCATCTCAATTGATGCTGAAAAAGCCTTTGGACAAAATCCAGCATCAATTCATGCTTAAAGTCTAGAAGCAATTGGATTGGGAGGATCATTCCTCAATGTAATCAGGCCATAATACAGGAAACCCACAGACCATATAATCATCCTAAAGGGGAAATGACAGAACATTCCATTTAAAGGTAGGAACTCGGCAAGGCTGCCCCTATCACCACTCCTCTTCAATATAGTGCTTTAAACACTTGCTAGAGCAATAGGCAAGAAAAGGATATTAAAGGAGTACTATTTGGAAAGAGGAAGTCAAACATCCCTATTTGCTGATGAGATGATTGTTTACTAAGGGATGCAAAAAACTCCACACAAAAACGCCTAGAAACGAGTAACAGCTTCAGCAATTTGGCAGGATAAAAAATTTGAACCTACGCTTAAAAAAAATCAATGGCCTTTATTTACACCAAGAACAAGCAACTGGAGAGAGAATTTCAAAGCGACTGTCCCACTCACAATAGCCTCAAAAAACAATAAGGACCTCGGAACAAACTAACCAAGACACAAAGACCTCTACAACAAAAATGTTAATACCCATTAAAGAAGAAATTGAAGAAGACCTCAGAATATGGAAAAATACTCCCAGGCTCATGGATTGGAAAATGAACATTGTAAATGTGCCATCCATTATACCAAAACTCTTGTATAGATTTTAATGCAATCCCAATCAAATCCCAAAGAAGTTTTCTTCACAGGCTTGGAAAACAAAAGTTCTTAAATTCATTTGGAAAAGCAAAAGAACCCGAATAAGCCAAATAAACCCTGAGTGAAAAGAGCTACACAGGAAGGATCTCTATTCGAGAATTTAACATAGCGAAACAGGGCTATAGTCTAAAAACAGCGGGTACTGGCACAGAAACAGACCTGTTTGACCAATGGAACAAACCAAAGATCCAAATCTGAGCACATACAATTTAAGCAGCATCTCATATTTGACAAGGGGGGCACGAAACCACAATGGAGAAAGACAGCAGCTTCAGCAAGTGATGTTGGCAAAACCTGATCACCACATGTAGAAGAAGGAAATTAAACCGCCTACCCCTGCCTCTCACCCTGTACGAAAGGCAACTCAGATGTATTAAAGACCTCAAGCGTGAACCCCAAACTCTGAAAGGTGATAGAAGAAAAGTTGGCAGCAGAATACCAGACATAGGCGTAGGAAAGAGACTTCTTCTAAATCAGACAGCAGCTGCAACAAGAAACAAGGTCCTACCAGTGGACAAAATGTAACCTCATCAAACTCAAAAGCTTCTGTAACAATCAAAAGTAAACAATCAAGGACGTGAAGAGAAATCCCATAGAGTGGTATGAAACTTCACTGCAGATACATCTGACCAAGCATTGATTTCCAGAATAGATAAACTACTCAAAAACAAAGAAAAAAGAAAAAATGACCCACTCAATAATGGGGCAAAGAACTGAACAGAGACTTCCACATCAGCGAGAATTAGAGATGTCTGAGAAACACCTCATGAACTGCTAACATCATTAATCATTAGGAAATGCAAATGAAACCACTTTAAGATATCATCTTAATTCAATAAGACTGGCTAGAATCAAGAAACAAATGATACTAAGTGCGGAGAGGTTTGGGGAAAGGGGAACACTCAACACTGCTGGTGGGAATGTAAACTCCGACAACCACTATGGAAAAGCAGTTGTGGAGAACCCTTGGAAGACCTTGGAATGAACTTGCCACCGCGACCAGCCATACCACTCCTGGCATGTACCCCAAAGACGTACGCCCCACTAGAAGATACATGCACGGCCATGTTTATTGCAGCGTTCTCACAATAGCAAGGAGCTGAACCAACCTAAATGCCCCTCACTGATGATTGGATTAAGAAAATGTGGTACATGTACACAAGGGAGTTCTATTGCAGCAGTAAAGAAGACGGACATCACGAGCTTTGCAGGACAATGGCTGGAACTAGAGGACATAATTCAGGCTGAGTGAGTATCACAGTCCCAGAAAATAAAACGATGAATGGTATCTCCCTCATCTGTGGATCCTAGTGCCAACTACCCAGTTAAGTATTTCTTGTGTGGGCCCCAAGCTTTTGTACAAGCAGTTGGGCAATTAATGCATTTTGGGAAACAACAACAACAACGAAAAAGAACGTGCATCAAAGAACTGACTGAGACGGTGAACTTCGGCTCAAAACATCAACTTCCCCATGGAAAATACTGAGTATGACTGAGAGAGGAAGAGCATGTTTGGCAGAATGCATGAGCCTGGCAGGGTGGGGAATAGCAGGACACGGGTCTAGATTTGGTTAAAAATAATATATAAATTTATGTGAAAAAAAAGGAAAAAAAAGAATTTTTTTGTATGAAATGTACAAATTATCAATAAAAAATGAAAATTCAAATATATCTTTCTCCCATAAAAAAAAAAAACTCAGCTTGCCCCCAATAACGTATTTCTCTAGCATGGCCACACCTTCTAAAGGACTCTCAGAAAAAAAAAAAAAAAAAAAACAGTGCCATCACTGAGAGACAAAATGTCTGTACTTACAGCCTATGGGGGCACTCATTCAAACCCACCGCACATTCCACTCCCGGGCCCCCATAGGCTACTGACCATATAAAATGCAAAATGCATTTAGTTCCAACCTTAAAAAGTCCCCATAGCTTACCAGTTGCAATGCCATTCAAAAAGTCCACAGTCCAAACTCTCCTCTGAGACTCAGGCCCATCTCCCAAACTGTAAGCTCCTGTAAAATCAAAAGGAAAATTAAGAAAATTCCAAAATACAGTGGAACTGAACACACATTCCAATCCCAAAAGGGAGGAATAGAAGGCATAGTGAGGAAAATACTGGAGCAAAACAAGACCAAAAACCAGCATGGCAAACTCCAAGTCCGGTAGCTCCATGTGCAACTTCTTGGACTTGACTTCCAAAGGGCTAGATGGCTCAGCTCTTCCAAATTTGCTTGCAACATACATCCTTTTCTTAGGCTGGTACCACCACTCCCTATATGCAGCTCTCCATGGCAATAGTCTCGACAGGTCTGGCCATCTCGAAGTCTTCTGCGGTCTCTCTGCTGCCAACCAGGCTTCCACATTCACAGCTTCAATGGCAATGCCTATCAGGGCCTTCTTTATGCAGGGACACCCCTGTGCACTCTGCTTGACCTTGGCAGCTCTCTGAAACCATGGCGAGGAAGGAACTGATGACCCCTTTCACTCTTGCAAAACTTCATGCCTCTAAACAGCTGCACCATGTGAATGAATTTCCAATCTGGCTGCAAATTCTTTGGATGAGATCTCTCCTACTTTTAACCTACATCTGCAATTTTTCTCTGCCCTTGACTGTTGCAGGATTATCTGGGTGTGGGTCATTTCCCTGAAGGTACTGAAAAAAAAAAAAAAAAATTTTTCGTGGTTTTACTTGTAAATCTCCAGCCTCTCCTTAATCACTTTAACTTCTTATGAAAGGAAGAGCTCTCCTCAGCAGCCTTGGCCAACTTTAAAATCTTCCAGGTGTATTTTCAGATTACCAAACCTGTACATCTGCATTTCCTTCTCTCCCATTGCTCTTTATATCAACTGTAGAGTCATGATAATATTCACCATTAAAAGCCACATCCCACCATTTCTACATTAGGCCGGTTGAAATATCCTCCACCAAAAGACATTATGTCCATTGCTTTTCAACTTTACCACTGCAGGCAAGCATTTGGGCTGTGGGTAAATTGCTGCCAGACTCTTTATCAAAATATCCCAGTTGCCTGCTAAGGCTTTATCCTTCTCTGGAACCACATCTTTTGCAACAATGCTTTCTGCCAGGCCTCCATGAATGGCCTTTAGGCTCTGCTTACAGGTGGTCAACAACCTTTCTAAGCCCAAAGTTCACAAAGTATCTTCCACATTTCTCCAAACTCCACATGGTCAGGTTCTTCAAGCCAACAGCCCACTCTCTGGTTACCAAATTACTGTTTTAGCCACTTTTTGTTGCTTGATAAAAATACCATGACCAAGGAACTGATTAAAAAGGAAGGGTTTATTTTGAGTTACGATTGATGTTTCCAGGGAATTAGTAGTTCCATTTGTGTTGGGAGGCATGGCAGCGGGATCTGGAGCAGGAGAAGCCGAGGGTCACATCTCACAATGAGCACAGGAAGCAGAGAAGAGAGAGCTGTAGACTGAGGCTTGTTAAACTCACCTAGAACCTGCCCCCAATAACGTACTGACTCTAAGCACGGCCACACCTTCTAAAGCCTCCAAAAACAGTGCCACCAACTGGAGACAAATTGTCTGAAACTTACAGCCTAGGGGACACTCATTCAAATCATCACCACACAGGTGTATAATTCCTTCTGTATTCCACCTTTTGATAAATTTTTAAATTTTTGAGATCTTGAACTAACATGGAAGGAGATTTGTAGGTTCCAACAGGTAAAAAAAAAAAACAAACAACCAAAAAAAACTAAATGCCTTAAAGGTACAACTTGGCTGTGCAGGATGAGACTGGGAATTCAGCAGAGAAGTTGACCCACTGAACATTAAAGAAAAAGGAACTTCAATTGCCTGATCACAGACACTGAGGCATCTTCTAAATTCTATTTGGGATAACTATTTATAATTTGTGTCTAATGAAGTTACCTTCCAGATGCTGAGAAACCTCCTACCATCTCCCTTATAGGAAAAATGAAAAACATGCGTAACAAAGTCATTTCCTAACTGTAAATTAGAGCCAACTGTTATAGTGGTAATCTCTCTATAAAACAGGTATAACTACCTTCTTAGTGACTGATTGTATTAGTCACTTTTCGTTGCTGTGATAAACCACCATGAGCAAGAGAATTTATAAAAGGAAGAGTTTATTTGAGCTTACATTGAGGGTTCGGGGAAACAGAGTCCATTGTGTCAGGAGGCCATGGTGACTGGGGCTGGAGCAAGCAAGCCAAGGGTCATCTCAAAATGAGCACAGAAGTCAAGAGAGAGTGACTGGGACCACAAGGCTTGTTAAAAACTCACTAAACCTGCCCCCCAGTAACATACTCCTCCTAGCATGGCTACACCTCTAAGAACCTCCAAGACAGGTGCCACAACTGGAGAAAAATGTCTGAATACTTAAAGCTAGGGGGGACACTCATTCAAACCACCAGACTGAAAGACAGGAATGTGAAAGGATAATTCTCTATTTAGAGCCAAATATAATAGTAAGATCTTTATAAGTTGTGTAATTAAGCAAAATATATTAATCAGGAGCTCGATATCAGCAATGGATTATTCTGCCAAGGAGATGTGGGCTAGGGGATCCAAGCCCCCAAAATTATAAAGGCCTTTTGCCTATAAAAATGGGATATCTGCAAGGAGAAAGGGGGTAAGTCCCTGTTGTCGAAGACCTGGCGTAAGCACGAAAAAATGTTTTGAGACATCCTTGCTAATGTACAGTTGGCCCTGAAAATGCAGGAAGTGTTACCAAAGGCCACTAACAATGCAAATCTCAGTCAGCTATACTTCAACTGCCTGGAGATACTGTGCAACAGTGGCAGCCATCCTTCTCCTCCTCTCCTCTCTCTCTCTCTCTCTCTATATATATTATATATATATATATATATATATATATATATATAATCCCAAATCTAATTGGCTATTAGCTCTCTCCTTGGAGGAATAATTCATGGCTGATGCCATAGGCTTATGTCCTCCTGTGGTTAGGAGAGGATATAAGCCACAATAAGAACTTGTCCATCTTTTATAGAGAAACACGTTTTTGGATTAGCATACCATCCAGTCATCTGTGTCTATGCTCACAGCTTAGCTTGCCATAATAGTAGTACTGTTTAAATGCCTATAACATCTAATTGCTTGTGCTTTTGTTAGTAGGATAAAAAGATACCCTGGTAAAACTGTCAACCCATGAAGGAAAGAACAACCTGAACAGTGCAATACATCACTCCAGAGAAAGTAGACTGCTTTTGCTTCTCACTCACTTGTGCCCCTTTCCCAAAGCCTAGGGAAACAAATTTCGGAAGAGGATGCGTGGTAGAATGTAAGGGCTGCAGAGAGATTGGGGTGAATCGTGAGACTATAGCAATATAGATTGGACTCTTATTTGATCAACATGCTTGACAAGCTTCTCCAATTGGACTATGGGAACCTTGGGTTGTTCAAAATATGGCATAGAACTTGCTAATTGGTTTACAAGGAAGTGACATCATCGAGGCGGACAACAGCACCATGGTTGGATGGGGAAAGGGCAAGTGGAGAAATAAAGGCAGGTCGACCTGCCCCCCCACGCCTAGCGCTCAAAACAGGCCTGAGCAGGGCACAAAACCTGGGGGGAGCCACCCATGCGGCCACGCCTCCCAGAAAATTAAAAAGAAATAAAACAGGGAAGATGTGGGACAACTTATTAAGCATGGGTAGCATTCCTAAGCCATGGTACAAACAGAAAAAAAAAAAAAAAAAAAAAAAAAAAAAGAAGAAAAGAAGAGACTCCTTGACCACACCATGGGGTGGAGTATAGTGATAAAAGATTTAGCCATTGGCCCTGAGATATGAGTCATAGGATAATTTAGCAGACATGGGAATAAAGCTCTCTCTGCATTAACAACCTCAACCTGCGTACACGTGGTAGGCTCCTGAGCGTGATTTTTCCACGTGGGTCGTCCTAGGATTAAGTGGGCCCTGCCACAAATCTTGGTGGTGACACCACACTATAGCCCAGGCTTCTCTCTATCCCACAGAGATCTTCCTGCCTCTACCTCTTGAGTGCTAGAATTAAGGAATGTATCACCACACCCAGCTTTGTTTTATTTTTTTGAGACAGGGTCTCATGATATAGCTCTGGCTTGCCTGGAACTTAGTATGTAGCTCATGATGGCCTGGAGTTCACAGAGACCCCCCCACACACACAAAGTTGTTTAAATGCTACTCTGCTCTCTCTACTCGATTTCTGGCTAACAAGCATTTTACAACCGTGTTCTCAGACAGCTGGGCAAGGGCAGAGGTCATTGCTCTGATTTTAGCATTAGGAAACAGTAGACCAGACAGGACTTATCCCACATTTCTCACTGTCTCCTGGTAGTTTCCTCCCTGAGAGAGGACAGTGCTATTCCTGAGTTTTCTCCATCATCGCTCTGCCACCAATAGGAAACCACCATGTTGGCTAGGCGCAGAGATTGGACACTCCCAGAGCTGGGCCTCATGTGTCATTCAGTCCACTATCCTCTATACCATACCCCAACATGGTCTCCTGCCCCTTCTTGCACACCTTTGTGGCAGGGAACTCACTTCATGCTAAAGTGGTCCTTTCATCCTGGAGCTGCTCTAACTGTCAGTAAATTCCTCAACATTCTCACCAACTGACCTGGGCACCCCTCCTCCACCTTCACCTACTCTTATCCTGCTCTGTGGGCCATAGATTGACAAGTTTCAGCCCTTTTCTGTGGCAGGCATGCAGAATTTGGGAGATGGCAATCCTGCCTAGTCCCTAGTTCCTAAGGGTAGGACTCCAAGTTTCTAATTTCCCAGGTACAGATTTGAGAGCCAGAATAAGAGTGGGCCATCCAGCAAGCTCAAGTTCTATTTTAGCTAAAGATTATGGAGTGTTTGTCCTGGCTCAGCACTGTTGCCTCTGCTGATATGACCAAGAAGAGGAACGAATACATACCCACAGCTTGAATGTTCCTTAATGTGCATTTAATAGTGTTTTATGAATACTATATACTTTAGGACACAGTAGTTAACGTGTAATGACTTTTGTAGTAGATGTTTACTAGGAGTCATACTGTAGATGTTTTCTGAGAGTTGTGAAAGAGAACAAAAGACTGCAAGAGTGTCTTAAGAAAGGAATGCTACAGCTATTTGGTAGAACACCTGTTTCCAATTGTCCTGGTTGCTAGGATGCCTGCAATAAATTCCATTGTCAAGAATGTCTCAAGCCCTGCCGCAGTATCTGCTTCTATAAACAAGTTTAACCAGGCTTAACCACAGAAAGAATTTCCCTTCAATGGTTACAGTACATGCAGACATCTGTGTTAGGAGTTACACAATCACAGTTTAAGCCCACCAATGATATAACTATGAAGAAATGATGTGGAAAACCCCTATAAAAAGTGGATTTCTGCAACTTGGGGTGCAAAACTTCAGACTGTGAACTCCTTTGAGACTGCTGATGTGAATAAAATCTGAGTTCTCCAGTCTCCAAATGAATGTCTGGTCTCTTGACTGCTTGATTTCCATAACAGCCAGAGCTGTTGGATACTGGGGTGGGGGGGGGTTGGATAGAAACATGGGGTAACTCTTTCATGAACAGGGGACAGAAAAGAAATCTCAGCACCAGTCATGCTATGGGAGACACGATTATCTACATCCCCACCACACACTTGGGAGCCTGCAAACAACTGGCCCCATGCTTCTCACCCAGAAACTCTTTAGAGACCCCAACTCTGCTCTCATGGCCATTAGGGAAATGAGCCAGTGACAGGAGGTGGTCAGCCGAGAAAGAACAGAATGAAGGAGGCAGATCCTGGTCTCCCACAGGAGTTCAGGGGTAGCCTTGCGCAAGTCACTTCTCCTCTTTGGGACCACAGCTTCCTCATTTGCAGGGTGTGAGACTCTATCCTAAACCACATCAGAGCTGAAGCGGGAATCCTGTAAGATTGGGTAAGGGAAGGGCTCACAAAGGGAGATAGGCCGTTGCTGTATAAAGTGATCAGAGCCCTTCATTCCCTTCCTTCTTCCCCCATTCCCTTTTTTCTTTCCTTCCTTCCTTCCCTCCCTCTCTCTCTCTCTTTCCTTCTCTTCCTCTCTCTCTCCCTCTCTCTCTTTTTCCCTCTCTCCCTCCCTTCCTCCCTCCCTCCTACCTTTCCTTGCTTCTCCCCGTTAAAGGATGGAGATGAATCAGCCAAGGCGTGGCCTTCCAGAGTGCTCTGGTGGTAGTGATTTGGCTGGGAGTGGGGAGAAATAGAATCAACTTCAGCAGACAGAACCCAGGAAGGCTCCCTGATGGACCAAAAGGTCATTGTAAGCAAAAGAATGGGTGTGAGAGAGTTCCTCCCCCACCAAGAAAAGTGGTTTAAACACTGCTGTGGTGATTTGAATGTCCCCCATAGGCTCCAGGCATTTAAACATTTTTTTTCCTATTCTTTAATTTTTTCTTAATTTATTGAGCTTTTGTACATTTCATACATTTCTTAATCAGATTTAGACCTGTTCCCCCACCCATGGCCCCCCTCACCAGAATTCATGCATTCTGTCATACATGTTAAGTCCCATCTTGTATCTTTTTCTCAGTCTTTTTTAACTTCTTTGATACAGAAGTTTACAGTTTTGGTCAGTTCTTTGAACAAGTCTTTTTTTGTCGTTGTTGTTGTTGCCTTTAATTTTGTATTACTCCGTGCTGGGAGTCAAACCCGGGTTCTCTGCAAGAGCAGTTGGCGCTCTTAACCGCTGAGCCATCTCTCCAGCCCATAAATAATATGTAAATATTTTAAAAACAAAACCAAACGGGCTACAGGGAGACCCTGTCCACACACACACACACACACACACACACCCCCAATATATATATATATATATAATATATATATATATATATTTGGTCTTTTTCGAGACAGTGGAATATATATATTTATATTTTGATATTTTCAAGACAGGGTCTCCCTGTAGCCCCAGGCTGTCCTGGAACACTGCACCTCTGTAGACCAAGCTGACCTTGAACTCACAAGAGACCAACGCCTCTACTCCCTCCAATGCTAGGATTAAGGCGTGCGCCACCACGCCCGGCAATATATATATATATAGATATATATATATATATATATATAATAATTTTTTTATATACTTACCTGGAGATACAATGATCAAAAACTAGGACAAGGCTCATCCATTGCACTGGGATTTACTAACCCTGGATTTCCCCAATGTGGGAAACTCGACTGCATAAGTTGTGGTAGTGGGGGACTGCATTCCCACTCTCCCCTGGAAAAAAAAATTTTTGTATTACTCCAAATATGCATATATTTTTTTACACTCCATACATATACCAAAATTACAACTCTGAAAATAAACTCTAGGTTAATTCCAAAACATATTAGAGTGGAACCTTCACCAGTGACCATCTGACAAAGGTTCAACATCCAAAGTCACTGTTTTTATGTTTAGGGGTTCACGTTTTTTTCTTTCAATTGATATTACTCTAAAATATGATATATACCTTACACCATATACATTAATTACCATGTCTGAAAACAGTGGTAAGTTAATTCTAGGGATCATTAAGATATTCATAGTATACTGGAATGGCCTAGACTGTTAAGAGGCCCAATGCTCTTGCAGAGGACCTGGGTTTGATCCCCAGCAACCACATGGTGCTGAAACCATCTTAACTCAGTTCCGGGAATCGACACCCTCTTTCTGACCTCCACGGCATTGCATGACACGCGTGCACAAACCTACATGCAGACAGTACATTCAACACATAATAAAATAAAAAAAATAAAAAATATTCATATTATAACATCACAGTTGCTTTCAGATAG
>VZQC01000088.1:0-17051 GCA_009823505.1 Rhizomys pruinosus | reverse complement strand
AGGGAGACCCTGTCTCAAAAAGACCATATATATATATATATATATATATATATATATATTTTTTTTTTTTAAGTGTTCTTAAGCTTTGCTGGATTTTGAGTCTCTCTCTGCTTCCTGCGCCTGCCTGAAGACTGAAGATATGGGCATCTGCTTTCTGCTCCTGCCACAACCTGCCACCACGCCTCCCCGTCATGACGGACTCTAATTCTCCTGGAATCATAAGCTCAAATAAACTCTTCCTTTTGTAAGTTCCCTTGGTCACAGTGTTTTATCACAGCCCCAGAAAAGTAACTAATACACCTGTGCAAAGATGGAAACGGCTTCCTGGAAAGGAAGGGCAAGCAAAGGAGCTGGCTTTGTTGGGATGCTCTGGGAGAAGCGTGGAGTGGATGCGGAGTGGGGAATGGAGAGGGACTTTCAGATTTTTCTTAGATTCTGAGACTGAGTTAACTTTGATTAGAAAGAAAATCTGAAGTTGCTTTCCCTCTGAGTCCAAGAGGCCATGTGTGTCATGTCTCAGGACTAAAGAATCTTGAACTAAAGCCAGACTACTAGGGCAACCTTGAATATTTAAAGCCTACCCTATCTGATGCCTAGAGTCTTCTTATTCCCATAATTGAATTCATTTTTTAATTCTAAAATTACATTTTTAGTTTGTGTGTATGTGTGTGTGTGTGTGTGTGTGTGTGTGTGTGTGTGTGTGTGTGATGGTTAGAGGAAAACTTGCAGGATTCCTTCCTGGGGAATCAAACATATGTAGTCAGGCTTGGCAGCAGGCTCCCTTACCTACTGAGCCATCTCATCAACCTCCCGTAATTAAATTCTTTACGTCCCATTCTGAACTTCTACAGGGAGGGACTGGGCCCCAGTCCTGCTGCCTTTGTGAAGCCCTATTAAATAAAGACATGCAGGCTGGGGAAGGTCATTGGCCAGAGGCCAGGCCCTGAGCTGCCAGCAGCAGGGTTACCAGCACCCTGACCTCCAAGGACTCCCAACCAGTGTCCAGGCAATAGAGATCCTTTCTCATTCTGATACCTAGCAGCCAGTTTATCCCCATCTCCCTGAGACCTGTTCCCAGTGATTCCTATTAAGACCTGTTCCCAGTGACCCCTATTAAGACCTGTTCCCAGTGACCCCCATTAAGACCTGTTCCCAGTGACCCCTCTTAAGACCTGTTCCCAGTGACCCCTATTAACACCTGTTCCCAGTGACCCCTATTTTTTTTTTTTTTTTTTGGTCTTTTCGAGACAGGGTCTCCCTGTAGCCCCGGCTGTCCTGGAACTCACATTGTAGACCAGGCTGACCTTGAACTCACAAAGATCCGCCTGCCTCTGCCTCCCAAGTGCAAGTGCTAGGATTAAAGGCGTATGCCACCACGCCCAGCCCCAGTGACCCCTATTAAGCATGATTCTCCTCCCTGGAGGACTTCAAGGGCTGCAGATGAATAAACCCAACATCATCCCAGTTCCAAGCGACTCAGATAGGGACAGGGGCCAGAACTTTGTGCCAGTCCAGTGTAAATGGATAAGGAATAGAGTCCCTAGGCTGGAGACTAAGTGGATACTGAGGTGGAGATAGAAGAGACCACTGCTGACTCCACAGCTCTGGCTGAGCTGACATCCAGAAGGAAAACACAGAGGACAGAGATAGGAACAGGTGCACAGGAATGTCCATTATCTCTTAAAGAAAAAAATCACCTCTTACATGATCAAAAAAAAAAAAACTTGTAACTTAGAGAACTAGAAGAGAAGAGGGTTAAGTAAACAGTTCCTAAGAACTAGGAAATAGTATGAAAAATGATAGACACAAGAATTCATCCTTTTAATTAGCAATACCCGCACCTCAGATGAACCTCATCAGTTGTGATATGGCCCCTGGGCAAAGCTAAAAATCCATCTTTTTACAGTAGGAAATCTGGCCTGGGAGTACATGGCCATAAAAGGACATAAAATACATGGGTGTGGGGCTGGAGAGATGGCTCTGTGGTTAAGAGCATGTACCGCTCTTGCAGAAGACCAGAGTTTGGTTCCCAACAACCACTTTATTTTATTTTATTTTATTTTATTATTACTATTTTTTTTTTTTTTTGGTCTTTTCGAGACAGGGTCTCCCTGTAGTCCCGGCTGGCCTGGAACTTGCTTTGTAGACCAGGCTGGCCTTGAACTCACAGAGATCTGCCTGCCTCTGCCTCCCAAGTGCTAGGATTAAAGGCGTGCACCACCATGCCCAGCACCCAACAACCACTTTAGGCAGCTCACAACTGTCTGTAACTCTAGATCCAGGAGAATCCCACACCTCTGGCCTCCATGAGCCAGTGCACATTCTTCCTTCCCCAAATGTACACATTCTTCCTTCCCCAAATGTACACATTCTTCCTCCCCCAAATGTACACATAATTTTTAAAAAGATATATTTGACTATATATAATTGTTTTGAGACTGGGTCTCTCTATGTAGTCCAGGCTAGCCTTGAACACATGGTCCTCCTATCTCAACCTCCTGAGTGCTAGGATACAAGCAGAATCCACTCACTATACCCAGTGATTCTTCTTGGTGATGAATTATAGAGGATTTGTTTGTTTGTTTGTCTGTTACATGATTTTTTTTTTTGTATTTTTTCCTCATTCTTCTCTAAGTGGCAACAACAGCTGTTATTTATCCATGTCCCTGCCATGAAGAATGGGCAGAATCTGAACTGGCAGTCTCTCAACAGCAATGACAGAGGCTCTAAAGAAGTGCCAAAGGTGTGCTTGTACCCTGGGTGTTCCTTCATTACTGAAGTAGTCCTTTGAGCCCAGGGCATGTCTGCTTCTCCAGATTCTAGGTGGCATAATGCCTTTTGATTCCTGGGTCCTGGTCCAGAAGGCACATCAATAAATTGCATCAGGATCTCCAGCCTAGAAGGACTCAGAGCGAGGGTGACCGGCAAAGGCCAAATCCAGAAGAGGAGAAGGACAAAATTACGTCGATGTTAAGCTGGTTCAAGAACCGGTGGTAGGTGTTCAATTAAAATCTATTTAAGTCAGGTATGGTGGTGCACACCTGTAACCCCAGCATTTGGGAGGTAGAGGAAGGAGGATCAAGAGTTCAAGGCCATCCTGAGCTTCATGAGACTGTCTCAAAAACATACCACCATCACCAAACAACAAACAAACAAACAAAACAGCATAATGAGTGATTGAGTATGCTAACGGCAGGGGTGGGGGGGCAATTTTGAGAACTTTTTAGATACATGTGAATTAATTTTTTTATGACAGGTTCTTACTGTGTACTCCAAGCTGGCCTGAAACTCACTATGCAGATCAAGATGGCCTCAAATTCACAGAGATCCATCTGCCTTGCTCTCCCAAGTGCTGGGATTAAAGGCATGCACCACCATACCTGGATGGGAATTTTTTCAAACGGTGAGAGAATGAAAACAGAATTGTAAAGAAATTACTAATTTCAATACCCGGGGCGAGCTGTGATGCCCCACCTGCCCAGGCGAGTGGTGCCCGGGTCTAACAAGAGCCTGTGGGAAGGACAGTGCCAGCCCCTCCAGCTGCAGAGCTCTGCTGCTAAAGCCCTTCTCCCTTCCCTGAGGCAAGGTGTAGTTTACAGTTGTGTTACGGACACTGTAATGTTAGGGAATATGGAACTGAAGCCTTTGCTGCACCTTGTCACCTCCCTAGGGAAGTTCTATAGAGTACGATGACCTTGGACATTTGAATGAACTTGGCAAAAAGTCCCAGACCTTTTCCTTGGGAAGGCGTCAGGAATGCACTCCCTTTCCAGAATGATAGTTCAATGTTTTTGCTCTTCCTTCCCTGGAAAACTACTAATTTAGGATTATCTGGTCTGAGATAATGTGGCAGCCTTTCCAGCTGCTTGGCCTGGGAGCACCAGGCCACTTTTGGAGCTGCAGGAGCCTTTGGAGAAGCTTCATCACTTCTAGACTAATTCTTATCTAGCCGTTCCTGCATCTGAGCGGATGTCTCCCTGGTGTCTCTTGGCAAGTGACCTTCTTCCTGTCACTGTCTGCTCCCTACCACCAAGGCTTCTGTCCCCAGCATTAGCAGAGTTTACCTATGAATTCAAACTGCGTCATGGGGGCTGGAGAGACATAGTTCAGGACATAGAGTATGAGGACTGAGTTAGATCCCCGGCACCCAAAATGCCAAGTTCAGCTGTGTGTGTCTGTATTCTGAGTGACAGGGAGGCAGAGACGAGAGGATTCCTGGAGCTATTGATGGCCAGTCAGTCTAGCCAATCAGTGAGTTCCATGTTCAGTGAGAAACCCTATCTCAAAAAATAAGTTGGAAGCCCAGTGTAGTGGTTCACATCTTTAATCCCAGAACTTGGGAGGTGGAGGCAGGTAGATCTCAGTGAATTCAAAGCCAGCCTAGTCTACACAGTGAGTTCCAGGTCAGCTGGGGCTACAGCTGGCCTGGAACTCATAAAAAAAAAAAATTTATGGAGAGTGATTGAGGAAGACAACCAGCTTTGACCTCTGGCTTGTCTGCATGCCACAAAAGGCCCACCTGGCAACACTGGCCGGGAGGAGGGTTCAACAAGACTTCTACAGGGACCACAAACATTCAAGTCGCAGCACACAGAGACCACACAGCGGAAAGTGCCAGCCCAGAGTCAGCTGTTATTTATCAATGTCCATTTCCCCTGGGAATGGCCAGTACAAACACACACTTAGAAGTGGGTCTTAATTCAGGTCTTGACATAACCCCATGTCCCAACAGGAAATGCCTAGAAAGGATTTCCTCTGTGAGTTTCACTTGTCTCTCAAAGAACTTTCTGATAAGCACAATTTATCAAAGAGAAACGTTGTCAGTACAGCCTAAACACACATGGGAGGGTAGAGTAACAAACAGGACAGTGAAACCTCAACAGGGTCTGGAAACTTCTAGAAGGACCTTATCCCCTGCCCCCAGGGTGTCCTGATCTCTGTGTTATTTCCATCTGGGTGCTTGCTGAAATGGCTGAGCCTTACCCTGAGACCCACTGGCTCAGAATCCTTGGGGTGAAGCCGGAAATCTGAATTTTTACTTGGGGCTCCCAGATAGCTGTCAGTCAGGGTGGGGCTTGGAACTTTTACTGCTTGGTTTTCTTCTCCTGCTGTATGTGTTGGGAGGCCAGGAAGCAGATAGAAGGAGGGTAGACAGTATTTTTTCACACTATAAACCAAAATGAGAGGTAAAAATATTTCCTTTTGCAGGGCTGGAGAGATGGCTCAGCGGTTAAGAGCACCAACTGCTTTTGCAGAGGACCCGGGTTCGATCCCCAGCACCCACATGGCGGCTGAGAACCATCTTTAACTCCTGTTCCAGGGGATTCCAACACCCTCTTCTGACCTCTGCTGCATTGCACGACATGGGTGCACCAATCTGCACACTGACAGTACACTCATACACATAAAAATAAATAAAAGTACTTTAAAAAAACTTTTCTTTTTGCTCAATCTATGCTTTTTTTTAACCTGGAGTACATATGACTTACATAAAGAAAAAGATTTTTATTTTTTTATTTTTTAAGTATTTTTTAAATTTTTATTTATTATTTCTTATGTGTATAAATGTACTGTCTGCATGTAGGTAGGTGCATCCACGTTGTGCAAAGCTACGGAGGTGAGAAGAGGGTGTTGGATTCCTCTGGAACTGGAGTTAAAGACAGTTCTTAGCTGCCTTGTGAGTTCTGGGAATCGAACCCAGGTCCTCTGCAAGAGCAGTCGGTGCTCTTAACTGCTAAGCCATCTCTCTAGCCCCGAGAAAAGATTCTTATAAAGTGTATTTATTTCATTGTCTTCACTGTCTTTCATTGTCTTTGTTTGTCTAAGTCTGGCTGCAGTTGGCCTTTAAACTCTGTATGTAGCCAGGAGTGGTAGCGCACGCCTTTAATCCTAGCACTCAGGAGGCAGAGGCAGGTGGATCTCTGTGAGTTCAAGTCCAGCCTGGTCTACAAAGTGAGTTCCAGGACAGCTGGGGCTACAGGGAGACCCTGTCTAAAAAAAAAAAAATCTCAGTACATAGCTAAGGCTGGCCTTGAACTTCTGATCGTCCTGGATCTGCCTCCCAAGTGCCAGGATTACAGGTGTGTGCTACCATCCCCAGTTGTCTTCCATCGTGAATTTCTTTTTTTTTTTTAAGTATTTTATTTATTATTTTTACATGTATGAGTGTATTGCCTGCATGTATGTAGGTACACCTATGTCATGCAATACCCACAGAAGTCAGAAGAAGGCATCAAATCCCCTGGAACTAGAGTTACAGATGGTTGTTAGGCACCATGTAGGTGCTAGGAATCAGACCCAGGTCCTCTGCAAGGCAGTGTTCCTAACCTCTGAGCAATCTCTCCAGCTCCCCCATCTTGAATTTCTTAGTCCCCTCAAATCCTGTGAGCTCTCAGTGCCCTGGCTGGAGGTGTTAATGAGGGAGGTTCACAACCAATTCCAGAACCAGATGTCCCAAAGAGCTATGCCATCTCTATGACCCAAGATCCTCATCTAACAGGTACACACTTTCCCTTTATACACAGCCCTCCCCACCCTGTGTCTCTCCAGGGCATGAAAAAGTCCCTAGAACAAAGTTGACAGTGTCCCTGGGCTCTCTGTACATCCCCCAATTAGCATGAAGCCTCCCACTCAAAGCACCTGTGCTAGCGCATGATAAGGGACCAGGGGACAGCATTGAACAGCCTTTTGGCATCCAGATGTTCGTTTAAACCCACAGGCCCTTACCACATCCCACTCCAGGGCAGGAGAAGGACAATTTTTCAAGGGATATTGACTCTTTCAAATGTTATTTAATATTGTTGATCCTTACAAATGTAATAAAGTTAAAAAAAAAAGAAATTCATCATGTGGCTATTTTGTCAATTAACCATTTTCAGTAATTGTCCTTTGGCCTCAGAAAGGAATGATCATGAAGTCTACAAATGGTGGTATAGCAACTAGCTCCACCCCATTCCCTACTGCTGTTACTCCTGTGGCCCCAAGAGGAAAGGTAGATGAGAGAAAAGGGGAAGACCAGGCCTGCCTTAAAAAAATTATCTGTCTGTCTGTCTGTCTGTCTGTCTGTGTCTACATATGCCACAGTACATGTGTAGAGGTCAGAGGACAGCTCAAGGTTTCTTTCTTTCCTCCATGTGGGTTTTGGGCACTGAACAGATCATGAGGCTTGGCAGCAAGGCCCTTTACTGGCTAAGTCACCTTTTTGGGGCAAAGCCCACTTTAATTGTAGCAGCTACACTGTAACATCTTGGGGTCTCTGCACCAGCTATGGGATTACTCACATTTGTCTGTTTGATTGCCCCTCAGTCCCTCCAATCCTCCTGTCAATGGGGATCTCCTATCACAGTACCTTGACTTGGCTTTGTTCTGTCCTGGATTCTGTGACTTTTCCCTCAACCCAGCTTCTGTCTATCCTCCCTTCACCCCCAGGAGTCATCTGTCCTTCTAGAAAGGCCTCTTGACCCTTTTAACCCATCTCCTTTCAATATGGACACATCTGGGTAGCGAACATCCCCAGGTATCTTTGCCCAGCCATAATCTAGGTTCTTCTCAAAGCCTGTATCATGACTCGGGTGCCTGTGGCCACTCTCACAGCCTCCCACCTTTAGGCATGTTCCAGTATGGATTGGGACCCAGTCCCTGCACCCACCAAATACCAAGGCACAGAGGCTACATTCTCCAGATGGCTCCCCAGAAGCCCTGTTCTATTGGCCTAAATAAGGAAGACGCTTTCCCCCTCATGAAGAGGGGACAGGGTACAGACAGGGGGAGAGAATGTGACCCTCATTACACCCTTCACCATCCTCCTACATATCTTCATAGTGGGCCTCACTCCCATAGCATGTCCTGAGTAAGCCCTTGACCTTTGGTACCTCTCTGAAGACCCTGGGACAAACAGGAAAGTGTCATTATCCTATCAGGCTGCTGACTTTGTACCCTTCAGGGATTTAGATACTTATAAAAGTCTCATGACCTTCGGCAAGGTTGTCGGCTCTCTCTTGGCCTCAGATTTCTTACCTGCATATTGAATTATTTTGTTGTTGTTTGTTTCTTGAAACAAGGTCTCGTGTAGCTCAGACTGGCTTCAAACTTACTATGTAGCCAAGGATGACCTTGAGTTCTTTAAGTTTTTAAAAAATTATTTTTATTTTATGGGTATGAGTGTACTACCTGCATGTATGTTGGTGCACCTGTGTCATGCATTGTCCTCAGAGGTCAGAAGAGGGTGTAGAGATCCCTAGAACTGGAGTTACAGATGATTTGTTAGCTGCCATGTGGGTGCTGGGATTCAAACTCAGGTCTTCTTCAAGAAGAGCCAGTGATCTTAAACCCTGAGACATCTCTCCAGCCCTGACCTTAAAGGCTTAAGCATCCTGACTTTACTTTCCAAGTGCTAGGATTACAGACACTGCCACTCCTGGGTCTGCACACTGAATATTATAATCCTGTTTCATGGGACTTGAAAGAAGTTTGGAGCAACAGTCGTGCAGGGCATTGGGCACAGTGCCTGTCTTAGAATAAATGCTCACTTACCCAGAGTCATTATTCATCAGGTCCTGCTGCCAGGCAGGGCCTACCAGGGCTGCTCTGAACTGAGAAATCTCATCCATTTGGTTGGCTTACCTCCCCGAGGCACTGTGGGCAAAGACCACAGGTCTTATCTTCCCATCTGTTCCTGTCTCCTCTCAGCAAAGTGATCTTAAATATCTCTGAAATCTGTGTTTCTCTTCTGAGAAGTAAGACATCAAAATGTCTGGGAAATTAACCCTCCTTGGTCTCAGCAGGCTGTTGTCAGAAGGAAATTAGCTGGCATGCAGCAGGCACTTGGCACGGGCTTGTGGCTTGGGAGCTCTTTTGGCAGTTGTTAGTTTCTTCCTCCTGTCTCATGAGAAGGAATGGTAAGGGTGGTATCTGCCACAGACATATCTTAAAAGAAAAATACTAAACAACTGTTCGACAGTTGAGGAAGTATACATGAGTGCACATTGTAAAGGGTGAGTGGGCACTGGTGCTGGCAGGCAGAAAGGAGAAGCCAGAGGTTCTGCGAAGACTTCTTTTTAAAAATTTTTTTATTTTTTATTTTTTTATTTTATTTATTTTTGTATGTGTATAAATGAACTGTCTGCATGCAAGTTTGTGCACCCGTGTCATGCAATGCCACGGAGGTCAGAAGAGGGTGTCGGATTCCCCTGGAACTGGAGTTCTCCTGGAATTGGAGTTTCAGACGGTTCTCGGCCACCATGTGTGGAGGGTGGCTGGGATTCGAACCCGTGGTCCTCTGTAAGAGCGGTCAGCGCTCTTAACCGCTAGGCCATCTCTCCAGCCCCTTGCAAAGACTTCTAAAGAAGCTTCTATTTTAGCACTGGGCGTGGTGGTACAAGTTTGTAATCCTAATACTCAGGATGTTGAAGAAGGAGGACTTCAAAGTTGGAGGCCAGCCTGGGCTACAGAGTGAGGCCTCTTCAATATATTATATATAATATATATAAAAAAAAAAGCACAACAAAGACCGGGAAGATGGCTTATTCAGTAAACTGCTTGCCATACAAGCAAGAAGCCCTGAGTGGATCACCAGCACTCACATAAATAGTGAGGCACAATGGTGTATGACTGCAACGTCAGTGATGGGAAGGGAGAGACTGGAGTTCCCAGAGGCTTGCTGCTAACAGTCCAGCCTGAACCTTGTTATCAATGTTGTTTATCTCAAATAAATAGCAACACGTTGGAGGAGGCTGGAGAGGTTGCTCGATGGGTAAAAGTATGTGTTGCATTAGAGTGAGGACCTGAGTCGAAAGCTCCAGCACCCACATAGAAGCTGGACATACAGCAGGGACATCTGTAATGCCAGAGCTTGGGGGCCAGCTAGCCTGGCACACACAATGGAAAGAACAGTGGAGAGTGAGAACTGACACCTGAGGTTTTCTTCTGACCTCCACACAGGAATGTGTGTACACACACACACACACACACACACACACACACACACACATCCCAAATAACAGGACTGGGGATATAGCTCATTTGGTAGAGTGCTTACCCAGCATGCAAGATGCCCTAGGTTCAAATCCTATCCTTGGCTACACAGTGAGTTTGAGGTCAGCCTGAGATATATGCTACCCTGTTGAGAGAGAGAGAGAGAGAGAGAGAGAGAGAGAGAGAGAGAGACTTTAACTGGTAGCAGGAGGCACTGGAGTGGTGTCTTCAGGAACCACTACCTTTCCACTGTATTCTACTCTTTGGGGAAGCTGAGGATTTAGATGAAGAAGCTAGGAAAATACTTCCTCTTGTATTTAAGAAAAAAAAATGTTCAATTTTGAAGAAATCTAAACCTTAAGTCGGATTTCTCACTTGGATACATTAGTCTATTGTGAGTGTATGACATCAAGGTTCCACATCGGGAGGAAGAACAAAGGCATAAGTTAAAGGCTGGCCGTAGCTCAGTGACAGAACCTGTGTGAGGCCCTGGGTCAGTACACAGCACTGAAAAAGAAAACATAACACAGGTTCAAAGCTGCTGGATGACATGACTACTATTGGGAAAAAATGTTCAGAGTGACAGGGCCCTGAATAAGAAGATTCAAGAAAGAAAGAGAGGAGCTTGGGAGATGGCTTGGTGGTCATAAGCACCTACTACTCTTGCAGAGGACCCAAATTGGTTCCCAGCACCCACAATTGGGCAGTTCACAACTCCTATAACTCCAGCTCTAAGGGATCTATTGCCCTCTTCTGGACTCCACAGATGGGTACCTGTACCTCACATGTTCACATTCACACATAGACACAGACGCAGACACATACACAGACACACACACACACACACACGTACAAATAATTTTTTTCTTTTTTAAAATTTTATTTATTTTTGTGTGTGCATGAATGTACTGTCTGCATGTAGGTTTGTGTACCCGTGTCATGCAATGCCACGGTCAGAAGAGGGTGTCGGATTCCCCTGGAACTGGAACCAAAGACAGTTCTCAGCCGCCATGTGGGTGCTGGGGATTGAACTTGGGTCCTCTGCAAGAGCAGTTGGTGCTTTTAACCACTAGGCCATCTCTCCAGCCCCCATATAATTTTTTTTAAAGTAAATCCTTAGAAGAAAATGAGGGGGAAGGGAGGGAACTTGGGTGCCTGCTCCTCCCTGCAGCCTTCTTGCCATGCTTGGGTATAGCCTGCTGCATTCTGACTATGGAGACACTCATCACATATGTCCACACCAGCTCCTATCCTGGCTGGTCTATTGGTCCTCAGGGATCCAGAACCTGCCACAAGGTCAGGTGATGTCAAGAATCATGTAAACTGGACAGGAGCAGACTGAGGACTGGGATGTAAAGCAAACAGGTAGATCTGTCTACATTTCCAATCTGTGAGAATGTATTTCAGAGACAGCTTACAGTGTGTAAACACTTTTTATGAAGGCTCACAAGGGTTTCCACTTTGTTTGCTAGTGCCCTCAAAGTTTGAAAATCCTCTGAGCCTAGGGACCTGTGTTGGTATCTGGGACAAGACCCAGAATGCTGTGCATGAGTAATGGCTAAACAGAAACAGCAGAGTCCATTGGGGACAAAGTACCAGGCCCCCTATGACTTTATGCCATGCATTAAGTGCCCGGCATTCTGTCATCCCTTACTGTGTGACCTGGAGACCTTTGCCTCTTGCACTGCAGAATCCTCATTGGTAGAAGAAAGGCTGTAATAGATCTTATATGTTGAAATCCTAAGCCAAGAAGTGATAGTGTTAGGGGAGGGAGTTACTAGGTCATAAGGGTGGAGTCCTCATGAATGGGATAGACACTCTCTGACCTCAGAGAGCTCCCACCTGCTTTCCTCCATGAAGATATAATGGTTACAAGGTAGTTTCCAGCAGGGAAGGCCTTACCAGACCCCAACCATGTATGTATCCTGGCCTCAAGGGCCAGGCTTCTCGTCTCCAGTACTGTAAGCATCTTCTGCTGCTTGTCAGCCACCAGATCTGGTATTTTGGCATAACATCCAGAATCAAGACAAGGTCCCTGGAGTAATTTCACCATTTGCTCAATAAACATACTGAACTTGAGGATCTGTGCACAGAGTAAATGATGAAGACAAGCGAAGGGAAATCAGCCTGACAAATGACCATCTGCCCACCCTGCCTCCCCACTCCAAGAGGGAGATACAGCTATCTCAGAATACACAGCTTCTGGCCTACACATCTGGTCCCTTATCAAAAGACTTCTAGTTCCCTACCAGCCTCCTTGCAGATCTGGTTTATTACAAACCACCTTACAGAAGATATTTGGTTCCCCTATCAGAACTCCCCATCTCTCCTTCCCAGGAGGGAGCTCAACACCACTCAAGAAGGTACAACCTACCTTCTGGGATTCCAGAAAGGCGCGACCCCCTTTCTGGGATTTTCTGGCCTCACTTATAAATCCCAGACCTCTCCCAAACCCAGCCCCATTCCAGAGGGAAGGTTGCTTGCCCCTTGTAGCTAATAAAGCTGTCTGTATCTTTCGAGGGCATTTTCTACTTCTTTCTATCACATAGCCTTTTCATTCCCAATTCTAACAATTAGGTGTCCCTCAGGAGGTCAAAGTCTGGAGAGGGAAACAGCTTCATGCCGCAGAGCCCCTCAGGAAGATTCAGCATCTCCTGGGGGCCAATTGGCATTTATGCACAATTGTTAGGAGCTAGCTAAGGGTAGGCAATTACGGGGAAGTTCAGAAGGGGGAAAGAGAAAGCACTTAACTCTTGGAATGTGTCAGAACAAGGCTGTACACCAGAAAATAAGACTACTGGCCTGACAAGGCTAACAGTCAGACAAGGATATCTATTTTTATTATCTCTGTCCTTGTCTGTCCTTGTCTGAGATAAAGTATGGGAAGAGGGAAACAAAGGAGAGAAAAACGTATGGGTCCTTTAGTCACTTGGTGTCCACCAGCTCTGGAGACCCCACCTGACAAGGTGTCTTTAGTCACTTGGTGTCCACCAGCTCTGGAGACCCCACCTGACAAGGTGTCTTTAGTCACTTGGTGTCCACCAGCTCTGGAGACACCACCTGACAAGGTGTCTTTAGTCACTTGGTGTCCACCAGCTCTGGAGACTCCCCCCCTCTGGCGCCACCCCCTGCCCGGTGTTTTCGTCCCTTGGTGTCCCCACCGCTCTGGAGCCCACCCTGCACGGTGTCTTTAGTCACCCTTGTGGTGTGCCACCCGCCCTGGAGGCCCACCACCTGACATGTCCCTTTGTCACTTGGTGTCCACCCCTCTGTGCGACACCCCTGACGGTTCTTTACCTCCCTTGGTGTCCACCGCTCTGTAGACCCCACCCTGACAGGGTCTTTAAGATCAGCTTGGTGGTCCCACCAAGCTCTGGACACCCCCTGCACAGGTTCTTTAGTCCTTGGTGTCCACCAGCTCTGGAGACACCACCTGACAAGGTGTCTTTAGTCACTTGGTGTCCACCAGCTCTGGAGACACCACCTGACAAGGTGTCTTTAGTCACTTGGTGTCCACCAGCTCTGGAGACACCACCTGACAAGGTGTCTTTAGTCACTTGGTGTCCACCAGCTCTGGAGACACCACCTGACAAGGTGTCTTTAGTCACTTGGTGTCCACCAGCTCTGGAGACCCCACCTGATGACGTGTCTTTCTTTAGCTCTTGTTCTTTACTCTCTGCCTTAGTAAAAGCCTGTTTTCACACTTTTCTGAGTCTACTTCATTCTTCCCTGGGCATTCAATTCTTTGTCTGCCTCTAGGAAGAACCCAGACTCCCTCAGCTCACATATCTGTGGCACAATGTCTAACTCAATGCTCCCTTAACTAAGGAAAGTGTCACCCAGTCCCCAAATTACAGCTGTAAAGTAAAGGCTCCAGAGGTTAGCTGTCCTATGTGTGCTCATGGAGCTAGCAAGAAGCAGAGCTGGCTGTAGAATCCATATCTGCCTGGCTCAGAGGCCAAGATGGTTCCCATTGATGCCCAACAGTTTGTAATGCCATGACTAAAAAAAAAAAAAAAGACAAATTCAAAAATATTCTAAAGAAACCCACTACTTTATATGCTACTGAGATCTTAGTAAATTAAAAGTACAACCTTCTGATTCAGGAAATGGAGATGGTATTATTTTAGTTCATTTAAAGGGTGAGGGATGAGGAAATGGTTTAGTCAGCAAAGGGTTTGCCTTGAAAGCAGGAGTGACTGAGTTTGTTCTCAAGAACACGTTAAAAGCGGGGGTTGGGGGTGGGGGGGGAGGCTGGGTGTGGTGGCACACGCCAGTAATTCCAGCACTTGGGAGGCAGAGGCAGGTGGGTCTCTGTGAGTTCAAGGCCAGCCTGGTCTACAAGGTGAGTTCCAGGCCAGCTGGGGATACAGGGAGACCCTGTCTCAAAAGACAAAAAATAAAAATAAAAAATAAAATAAAATAAAATAAAATAAAATAAAATAAAAGCAGGGAGGAGACAGACACAGGTGAGTTTCTAGAGCTTGCTGGCCAGCTAGTCTTGCCTACTGGATAAGTTCTAGGCCAGCAAAAACTTGATCTCAAGAACAAAGATGGACATGCACCACAGCCCCCACACACAAAATTGAAAACTGGCTCATTCATTCATTCATTCATTCACTCAACAAATACCGAGTGGCATACTGTTGACTATGGATTGTTGAATTCACTGTAGTCACTGGTTATATCATAATGAACAAATGTAGGCAAAGTCTCTGCTTTCATGGACCAACACCCTCTTTTATCCTCCCTGGACATTGTATGACATGGGTACACTTACATACATGCAGGCAATACATTCATACACATAAAATAAAAAAATAAATATATTCAACTAATTTGTATTACATTTGTGTGTGTGTGTGTGTGTGTGTGTGTGCATGGGTGTGCTTATGTGCATGGGAAAGCAGGTAGCATAGTCTGTATGTGGAGGTCAGGTGACAATCTGTAGGAGTCAGTTCTCTCCTTCCACTATGTGGGTCTCTCTGATTGAACTGAGGTTATCAGACTTGGTAGCAAGCACCTTTATCCCTAAGTCTCCCACCACCCCATGCTTGACTATTTGAGGGACACAGAGGAGGCCAGTGTGTGGCAGGGGTAAATATTGGGGAAAGATAGCAGAAAATGCTATGAAAGGAGTTAGGGTCATAGAGGATCATGGCATGGAGTTCAGGTAGCAAAGGGAAGTTACTGGAAGAAAATAAGCAGAGTAAGGAAAGAAGCATTAAAGACACTTGGGACTAAGCGCTTCACGTTAGCCTAGCTAAAGAGACCTGTCCAGAAACCTAACAGGGTCAGTTATCCATGAAGCCAAGAGTTAATTAAAAAAACCTCCCAGCTCTTCAAGGTATAAAAGCAAAGCTTGTAGTCAAAGTTGTAACACTTCAGCTCTGAAGTGTCTCCACCTGATCAGTTACACATTTTCAACTTGACTGGTTCTCATGCTTACACACCTATGCTTTAGTGTCTACTCATAAGGCACAGTGATCATATTAAGAATCAATTCAAGTTAGGTACTCATGCTTAAGCCCTCTACCTATGCAGGTACTTGGCCAACCCGTGTTGTCATCTCCCTCCAGGCCTGAGGATTGTGGATGCTCTATGTGCCCAATCATAGATTCTCTGGGTGAAAGGGGCTGTTGACTAACTGTTGAATGAGAAAACAAACATGTAGAAATAAAGTCTTACAAACACAAAGATTAGAGAGTATCATTTTTATCCATGTAAGAGATTCCTATAACCGTCTGTAACTCCAATTCCAGGAGAACTCCAGTTCCAGGGAATCCGACGTCCTCTTCTGACCTCCGCGGCATTGCACGACACGGGTGCACAGACCTACATGCAGACAATACATTCATACACATACAAAGGTAAATAAAAAAAAAAAAAGAAATATCTAACTAAAATTATAGTTAAAATAAGATTACCCTGGTCTATTTCCCTTTGGTTTTGCTCAGGATTAGAACTGCTTCAAGAAGCAATATGGGCCTGTCTCTGTATGAGACGCTGTGTGGCCTTCCACATCCTAGAGGGTCCTATCAGTGTCCTGCCTGCCATCCTTCAGATCCAAGTAATGTCCATTCTAGATCCTGCCCTTGAAATATGCTGTTCAGGGCCAGGCGTGGTGGCACACGCCTTTAACCCTAACACTCAGGAGGCAGAGGCAGGCAGATCTTTGTAAGTTCAAGGCCAGTCTGGTCTACAGAGTGAGTTCCAGGACAGCTGGGACTACAGGGAGACCCTGTCTCAAAAAGACTAAATAAATAAATAAATAAATAAATAAATAAGCTGTTCATTAAGTCCAACCCAGTATTCATAAGTTTAGGAAGGAAATATACCTCTAAGGAAACGGGGAAGGCCCCTCTAAGTGCTTCTGGCAAGAGACATCATATGGGCTGCTGGAAAAGGAGCACACTCATTATTCTCTAAGAGACTGATTAAAGAGGCTCTAAAAGTAAAGAAACAAGATTGATGAGCTGTGGAGTACCTGAGGATCCTACAAAGTTACTGCAAGAAGAGCTACCAGAGAGCCAAGCAGGGAGTGGAGGCTGCGGCCTCTGGAGGTGGGTATGGAGGATGGGCTGTTATGCTAGGAGCTACATGCGGGTGCAGAGATTAGGGATTCAAGACAGAATTTAGAGTAAACGCTGGAGGTGGAGTATGTCTGTAGGATGAATGAAATTTACATCTAAATATAAGACCATTGTGGAAGAGGAGGCCGAAAGACTGTGAGAGCCAGCAGGGCAGGTCCACTACTGTGTGGAAATAGAGTCCTACAGGCTCCTGGGACTTGCTCATGTGAACCTATAGCAATGGTGTCAGCATGCACAAGACCCAGGCAAACTCAAGAAACATAGCATAGAACTGTGGAAATAGGCAGTAGGCCCCCTACCTTATCTGGAAAACTGTTAACTGAAGAACTGAATACTGCTGGTGAGAAGAACTGATCTTTAAGGGGGTGACTCTAGATAGGCTGACTAACTTGACTTGATAGGCCTTAGCATAAATGACAGAATGTGTGGACTCTGGTGGGATGCTATGGGAAGGTGTTGACGGGGAAGTAGTATAAAGACGATTAA